>QANT01007894.1:0-39555 GCA_003254885.1 Purshia tridentata
CATAAAAAAAAATAATAAAAAAAAAGAAGCCTAAACCCGGATCTAAGAGAGAGATCTGATCTAAGAGTCATGGTGGCTGTGTGGGTGAAGAGGAAGGAGGAGGAAGAGGAGGACGGATTGGGCTAGGTAGGTGAAGGGTCCAAGCATGGAGTGGCTGTTTTGTTTGAAGTTGCAGAGGAAGAGAGGGAAAGAGAGAATGATAGAAAAACCCCTGAAAAATGGGTCACGTGCATCTCACGTGGTCTTTTTGGACGGAAAAACTGACGGAATTAGATGAAGGCATGAAATTGCAAATTTTTTTTAATTCAGGTGGCGGATTGATTCAATTTTCAATTTAGGTGGTGAATTGCAAATAGGGGTATAGTTCAAGTGAGTGATTTATAAAAAAGCCAAAAAATAAAAATATTAAATAAACAAAAAAACAAAAAAATAAATAAATCATGTTCTTTCAGCCATGCATGGCTGTTATGCCCTCAAATTCAATGTCAATATTATAAGAAAATATGACCATATATATATATATATTTGTGACGCGAGTTGAAGAAATTTATCATAACTATTAGAAGCTAGTAGAAATGCTATCAAAGAAAATCCTTTCATATAAAATTAGATGCAACGGAGGAGCTCACAAAATTGGCTTTGGCTTGAGAACCTCTGTGGCAGCCTGACATGGAAATCAACACTAAAATTCTAAGTGACGCTGAGTACATGATGAGGGAATTCTGAGAGTGAGAAAATCTGGCTCCAAAACCAAACCAATCAGAGTGAAGCAGCAGTACGTGCAGCTTCCCCCTCCAGAAATCCAACTTCCACACTGTGACCTAATAAACTAATTTCCTTCTCAAAAGATTGACAGATCTAGGCTAGCATGCAGTTTCAATTCACTCATCAAATCGATCTCCGATTTTTTAAATGCTTGAAATATTTTTTATACCTGCTTCATAAAACAACCTTTTCAAGTTTAGTGATCTAATTTTTCAGAATTAAAATAATGGCCGGGTTGATCAATTTGACATGGTTTGGTATATATGTGCATGTTACAGGCGAAAATGGCCAGAAAGGGATCGACCTACCCTTCTCTTTGTTGCACTAAGTTACCTGGAATATTTTCTCTCTTCTCTTTCATACTTTTGTTGGTTCTTTCTTTTTTCTTTTGAAGTACTACTGGCATGTCATATTTATGATCCTAATATATAGGGTTTGTTTTCCTTCAGTTTTGTGGGAGTATGTGCTGCTTCTAGTGGTGCGCGCGATAGAGGATAAAAGCGAATTAGGGTTACATCGCTCATATATATATATATATATATTTGTGGGGCTTGTGTGTATAAACTTATCTATATGTTATTTTCATATATCTACTGACCTATATATTTACTAACTTTTTTGTTGCTTTTATGCTTTTGTTTGTCTAACATTGTATATCTGATGGCAGGAGGTCATTTGAAACCTTAAATTTGTGTTTTTTCGTTTGTAAGATGCGTGATAAGGCTGCACCAACGTTTCTTTTTCTATTAATTTGTATTTGTTTGCATTTTCACTTGCATGATGAGGCTGCACGTGAGGGAGGGTATTGTTAGCTTGATATATATTGTTAACTTAATAACCTAAATATTGATCCTTTAACTAATCTGATCGCAGTTCACAGAATATTATGCACAACATGAAGTAGATGAGGGATTATCTCCTCCATTCAAAACTCCCCTCAAGACTCCTCCTCATCATCATATATCACAAGTACACCTTTTAGGTATGGGGCCATACTTAAATTTTTTAATTACCAACAACATTTAGAGAGCCAATGACCTACGCATGGAAGTTTTATTAATTATGTACATGTGATATATATCAACAAAATAAAATCACAGATAGCTGGCTTCTAAGTGACGTTGAGTACATAATGGAATTTGAGCACATCAATGCCACAATGATGGAGATAGTGAGAATGGTTGAGTGTCTACTTCGGGTCAATTTCGTGCTCGTGTCTGTATTTGGGCCAAATTTGTGCTCGTGCTCGTGCTCGTGCTCGTGCTCAAGCTATGTCGTGCTTGATTGGCCAAAAGTTTTGGCCAAGATTGGCTCAACCCATTTATATGTGTCGTGCTCGTGTTGATCCAACTCATTTAATGTTCGTGTTTTTTCTATTTAATCGTGTCATGCCCGTGTGGATGCTGGCCCAGCCCACTTCGTGCTCATTAATTTTAATCGTACCATGCCTATACCCATATTCATACCGGCCTAATTTTAAAGCCAGGAGACATTTTGGTATTACAGGCTTTACCAAATTTTAAATTTTTATAAATATCTTTCATTTAACATAATAAATAAAGATATAATTGTAAAATGTAAAAATTAAAATAAAATTTTAAAAATAAAAAACACCCCACTACCTTAAAAAGTAGAGAGAGTTGTGATAATTTATTAAAAAATAAAAAACAAAAAAAACCACATAATATAAATTTTAGTGGACATATGTGGAGCACGTGTCAAGAATTAGCTAGTATATGTACGTAATACAAACTTCCAAAAACGAAAAAAAGAAACAACTGAATATATTGTACCGAGACCTCAAGTCACTCCACAGCATGACCTAACAAACCAACCTCCTTCATATAGAAAGATTGAGAGATCTTGCTGTAGTTTCACTCACTCATCACCATCATCGATCTCTAAGTATTATTTTCTTCTTTATCCTAATTATTAAATATATTTAGTTCTCATTATATAATTTTATTAAGTGACACTAGATTTGTGTTGTTACTTGTTTGAGGCTAAAAAAACCTAGATAAATTTATACTCCACGTTAAATAATTTATTTTAAATACATATATACAGCACAAACATGTGGGCCGGGCTGAGCTTGTAGTTAAAAATAATTGGATCAGGCTCACCTAGGCCCGCCACAAGCAGATGAGCACAACCAAATTGATTTGGGATGTGAGCCAAGCTGAGCTTATAGTTAAAAATATATAATTGGATCGGGCTAGGCTAGCCCGAATATTCTTAATGGGTCGGGTTGACCTATGTATACCTCTTTTAATATAATTAAGCGAATTATAATTTGATCCCAATATGAAAATAGAGAAGATAATCAATTTATGGGAGCTTAATTAGTGACTTGAACACCAGTTACATCCCCAGTTACATCCCTCTTATATATTTGTGGGCTTGTGTTCTTTTTGCTTTTTCAGTTTGTTTATAAGTATAGTGTTTTGTTTTTATAATGTTTTTTTTACATCAAATTATCACGTACTTGATATAGGATAATTCAATGATGACGTGTTCCAGTCCAATTACGTGAATTAATTGCCTTTTTCAGTTAGACTATCAGTCTCCCACACAATCAAATTGCACCTCTCATGAAGTGAATAACGAGAGTTAGAGCAAAATCTGGCTCCAAAAATGGTAACCAATATATCAGAGTGAAGCAACAGATCGAGTCAGCCAAGTCAGCTTTTACCTGGCACGTATTGTCCCTAATAACACTCCATTTTCCTCCTTCACTTCCAAGTTTCATACGATTGATAGGATGATATTCGGGCCTGGGTAAACCTAACAAAGGGTTGTGGTGGCTGTGGAGTGCCTCAAGGAGCCCCGGCCGTTCATCTTCGGAGCAAGACCTCTAGCCATCGGTGTCTGCTTCTAGCTATTGATCTCTGCACCCTTACCTCCTTTCATCATCCTCGTCCATCTCTGAATTCAAGGTTTGGTTTGTTTTATTTTAATTTTTTCAACGGTTGTTCGACATGATCGATATATATGGTTTGGTATGTGGATGTACAGACCAAGATGGCCGGAAGAGGATCACTCAGCTGGCCCACTCATGCTTCGAGCAGTAATGGCGTTGGTGATTATGCCGAAAACTTGAGCATTTCTGAGAATATTCTTGGACGAACGACACAAGCTGATCGTGGGCTCAAACCCACTCAGAAGTAAGTTCTCAATTTTTTGCACTTAGTTGGGGACAGATATATAATTCAAGATCGAGGCATGCATGCATTGCTTCTCTTTCTCTCTGGTTTTTGTTTTTTTTATCATTCTAATGGCTTTAGGGTTTTTTTTTTTTTCAGTTCTGTGGGAGTGCGTGCTGCTTCAAGTGGTGTGCTGGAGGATAGAGGAGAATTAGGGTTAGATCACAGTATGGATTTGGAGAAGGTAATTGGTTCATGGGGATTAGTGAGCTAGCTAGCCCTTTAACAGTAGTATAATATGGGACTATTTACAGTAGTATATGTAATATGTGGGCTTATATATTTGTGGGTTTACTTTCCCTTGTGTGTGTTCTTTTTTGCTTATGATTATAGGATGAAGAATTTGACTATATAGTATATATGTTATCCATTTGTTAGTGTGATCGATATACATCTACCCATTTTTAATATTTTAAGCATTTGGGTATAGTAGTCTTAGTACGTCTTATATAATATTAGGTCCCAATGTAAGGGTTCATGATTTGAGTTCGAAAACTCCAATATTTTTTTTTTCAATTTATTTGTTATTAGCTTTCAAGATGCATGATGGGGCTGACCCCTAGATATATATGTGTTTATATATCTATCTATTGATGTTTGTTAACCTCTTCGCACGAGAGAAATAATACTGTTAACTATATATATACATTATTATCTCGTTCATTAACTATATATTATTATCTCTTTCCTATAATAAAGTAATCAAGGTTTTAGGTCTAGCAGTTCGATCTGTTTTGATTTGTGTCATGTCAACCTCAATCTTCTCATGGAATTTGAGTTTTAATTATTTTTTTTTATTAATCAATAACCTCAATCTTTATCCTTTTGGCTATAATTTGATTACAGTTCATAGACTATGATGCACAATATGAAGTAGATGTGGAGTTGCCTCCTCCACTCACAACTCCATCTCCTCAAGACTCATCATCATCATCTTCACAAATGCACCTCTCAGATTTGGGGCCATACATGAATTTTGGAACCCGCAACATTCAAAGAGCTAGTGACCTATTCATGGCAGTCTCATTAGGTGCTGAGATCAACAAAATGAAAATCACAGAGCTGGCTTCTGAAGCAATGGAGGAGCTCACAAAATTGGCTTTGGCTCGAGAACCTCTGTGGCAGCTTGACATGGAAAGCAATACTGAAGTCCTAAGTGGCATTGAGTACATGAGGGAGTTTGGGCACATCACTGCCACATTGATGGAGATAGTTAGAATGGTTGAGGTGGGAGAGTCTCCATCTGATCTGTCAAACTTGGACAACATGATTCATTCAGATCAATTTTCAATGGGAAGTGAGTACAATACGTCAATGTTTCCAAAGGAACTTGGACCGAAGCCTGTTAGTGCTGAAGCTTCTAGAGAGATTGATTATGTCAAAATGAAGGCAGCCAGCATTGTTGAACTGCTGATGAACTTGGTGGGTTGTCCTTTGATTGAACAATTAATTGCTGTTGAAGTACTGCTAATTATGGACTTGATATTAATTATTTGTGTTTTTATTTTGTTTCATACTAATCAGAAGAAGTGGTCAATGGTGTTTTCCAATATTGTCTTCAGAGCATCGGTACTGGGATTATTGTCTGCAGGAGTGGAAGGAAATTATGATGGAGCCCTCCAAGTGGTAATATAATTAATGGCATTATTATACTTCATTCTATACTTAAATTTTGTTATAGGGTATCCTAAGCAAATTATAGTTCCAAGATTCTTTGTGTTGAGAAATATCTCACATTGAAAATGTAAGGGCCTTACTAGTGGTTTATAAGAGTTTGGACTACTCTTCTCATTGCCAATTAGTTTTGAGATGAATGCCTAGATTCCTTCATGGTATCAAAGCAGGTTATACACGTGATGCGCCTAAACGGCCACACGTGCTCCCACATGGCACCCAATATAAATTGTTCACGTTTTAAGTTTGAAATAATGTCACACGTGCGGAGGCGTGTTGAGAGATATCTCACATTGAAAATATGAGGGTCTTACTTGTGGTTTATAAGAGTTTGGACTACTCCTCTCATTGCCAATTGGTTTTGAGATGGATGCCTACATTCCTTCACTTTGCATGCATTTCATATGTTTCTTTTACTTTAGCACAACTAGATTTGATTTCATGGTTAAAATGGTGTTCATGTTATTGCTAGAAGGCAAGAAAATTCTATTAAGAAGATCGCGAAAGCACTAATTAAAAATATTAAATCTCAAATATATACACAAATGGCAGTCATATATAATTATGAGAATAGCTTTAGATGTGCTAGTACTTGTTCATAAAAGTAATCATCTTAGGGTTCCATTAGGAAATTCATGGGGTTGGCATTTATCAGCAAACAGTTACTCCTGAATATATAGGAGTAGAGTATCATCTACATCAACCTTGAAAAATATATATAGTAATATTAATAAGATGCTGAAAACATATTTATTATTGCTGTTATCTGCTAGCTAGCTTACTTTCTAGGAAATATATATGTGGGTTGTTGAATATAATATCCCCTCGGACTTCATTTTCTCCTTGTCATATTTCTTTATTTAGTAATTACTAATGCACATAATTTTGGATTATTATGTCGGTATCAATGCGACAAAAGAGTTTTGTTAGCGTCAATTGCCCGCACATGAACGTATAAGCGATTGACGTTAGTATTATGATGTGACAAAATGCAATTACAGACAATCATGGCACCGGCCTTATAACTAACATTCACAAGTAATTGTCGATCATTTTCCAGATGACAGCTGAGTTTCATGCCCCTACACCACTTGTTCCAACAAGAGAGAGTTATTTTGCAAGGTATTGTAAGCAGCTGGACAGAGGAGTGTGGGGAGTTGTTGATGTACCCTTGGAAAATTTGTTTCAATTTCCATCAAAAAAATTTCGAAGACAACCATCAGGGTGCTTGATTCAAGAAATGCCAAATGGATGTTGTAAGGTGACCATATATATATAAGTAATGTACATATTTTCATTAAGATTAAAAGTATTTGTACCACATTAATATGGTGATGCATCTAATATTACTCGTTTATTAAGTTAAGGTTATATGGGTGGAGCATGCTGAAGTTGATAATAGACTGGTTCGCAATATTTTTGAGCCACTGGTGAGTTCTGGTTTTGCGTTTAGCGCAAAGCGTTGGGTTGCCACTTTACTTCGACACTTAGAATGGCAAGCAAATTTGATGGCTGGAAGCGCTCTTATAGTTGATGGTGGTATGTAATTAATTTCCAATTAATTTGTTCCTTGCAGTTTGATGAAGTCAATCATACTTGAAATTAATAGGGTACCCTTCTAGAATTAGATTAATCCTCTTGTTGAACTAGATATATACATGTCTTTTGCATTGACTAAAACTTGAAGTACGTACATGCAATATGTTTGACTAACACACACTGATTAAGTAAGCTGTTTTTGGTCTTGATGATAATTAATGAAGTGTTGATATCGCAAGCTGGAAGAAGAAGCCTGTTAAAGCTATCGGAGAGGATGATGAGAAGCTTCTTGATTGATATGAGTGCATCTACAGAAAACAAATGGATGGCATTGGCTGTAGCAGGTGGAGAAGATATAAGGGTTACCACTAAAAGTAGCAATATTATAGATGACCCTGGGAAGCCTCCTGGTCCCAGGCTTGTGTTTGCTACTTCCATCCACCTTCCAGCCACAAGAAACCATGTATTCACTTTTCTTCGTGATGCCAACTCTCGATACCAGGTAATCTATTATGTACATGCACTTCAATTTTTATTATGGATATGTATATTTTGATCCTTTCATAATAGCCTCTAATCCAAATTGAGATCATGCATTTTTCCATTTACGTGGTGTGTATGATGCAGTGGGATATCCTTTCTTTTGGAAATCAAGTTGAAGAAGCTACTTATATCATCAATGGCAATAATCCAGGAAATCGTGTTTCCATAATGAAAGTCATAAATGTGAGTTGCATTTGCATGTGTAGCCTGTATAGACCATTATATTTGAATTCTCTATACTATACTTGTTTTTATTTATTTCAATCTTAGTCAAATATTATTATATAACAGAACTGCTTGACTGATATGTAGGCTGAAACGCGCAATATTGAAATATTTTACTTGCAAGATAGTTATAGTGACTCAACAGGCTCATACATAGTCTATACACCGATTGACATGTATGCCATGTCTGCGATATTAACTGGTGGAAACCCCGAGGAAGTGTCAATCTTGCCCTCGGGGTTTGCCATTCTGCCTGACAGGCCAATGTACCAGGACAAAAATGGTGGAAGTCTTCTGACTCTTGGTTTCCACATCACTGATGAAAATGGTCAAAGTCGTGAAGAATATATCCCTCCTCAATCAGTACAAATTATACACAATATTGTTACAGGAACAGTGATTTCAATCAGGGAGGCAATATCATATATCCAATAATCCACAAAGCAGCAATTTAACTTGTGAGCTTTGTGTGTTTTCTCTGGATAAACAGTCCTTGTATCTCTCACCGTGTATTTAATTAAGCCATATGATGTTTAGACCTGGAAACAGCTATTATATGTAACGCTAATTAACTTCTTCTTTTTTTTCTATATATAGTTTGTGGGTTTGACCATTATTTCAATGTCAGCTTTGATTTTAAATTTACATCTAATTGGAGAAACAGAGCCCAAGAGTGGGATGGGAACTTATAAGACTAGAATTTGGCCTTTTGGAAAATGGAGTGGAAGACGGGTATGCATAAATTCGGCCAAAAACTTTGGCAAATCAACTCCTTAAGTTGATTTTTTTTTTTTTTTTACATAAATAAATAATAACTTAACAAGAAGACTGCCTGTCAAAGATTTAGTACTTCTAGAGTCATTGTACAAGATTTGTACAAACAAGGAATCACATGTGACATAGCAAAGAATTTATAAAATCTGGAAATTCAGACTATAGAATTCACAAATCCCATACACAGCAAAAGCCGCTGTTCATCTTCTTGGAAGAATATCTGAAAACAGAAAATCATGAAAGGGTGGACCTGCAAGAAGGTGAAAGTCAAAATTAATAACAGAACTAGTCAGCTAGGCATATTTTTTTATATCAGCATCAGGGAAATATCTAAGGGCATAAGCAGGGCTATGCATCCCAAAAGACGAACAAAAGAAACAGACCCAAGTAGCCAAAATAATGGAGCCAAAGTTGATAGGCAGTGCACTCATTCAACTTATCTTCATTAATGCTTCTAATCTCTTCTTGCAAAACATGTGTGGCTATGCAAAATTATGCTCATTTTTCTTATGCGACAATTCCATAAAGATCACAAGATTATAAGTTTATAACCCCAGCAGTCTGGTTTTGGGTGGAGTATATTGACTTGTGGGTATGTCCTTGGTTCCTTTTTTTTTTTGTCTTCCCTTGTAATTTACACTTTCAACTAAAAATGACATGATGGTACAGAAAATGTGAAATAGTTATACAGTTCTTGTCACCAAACATAAAAAATGACAGGTTCAATAAGAGATGCTGACCTTCTTGTTCACCAAGAATATAAAATGGAATATGTGCGATCATCTTTGTTGCACCATCACTCCACTTGACAGTACCTGGGTTCTGCATGTGTCCATGTGAAGGTCGTGAAGGCCCCAAAACAGACAAGGAAATTGCAGGTTCATTCATTAAACCCAAATAATCATGAGCCCGCCTCCAGACCCTCACATCCGATATTCGAGACCGAGCTACCTGAGGATGCAAAACAATTCACTAATGAGTAATTATGAGATGATGAGAGGGAATTTACCCAGCATATTATACTACAAATGATCTCCACCCATGCATAGAAACTAAATTTTTGGCAAAGGAAATAGGAGCAGAGAAAAACCAGGCACTAGTCTGGTAAGGAAATAGTTAGAGCTTATGGTAACTGGCAATCAAACCTTGCCCAAGGAAACACGTGCCCTAGGCAGCAATTCATGGTGGTAGGTGGCCAGCTTTGCAATGGCAGTAACAACAAAACATAGAAGCCTCGACTGTGATGACTTTCTGGAAGTTTGGCTATCTGAGCTAAAGGTGTCCTGCCGCATGCCTAGACGACTTCATAAGAATACAAAAAGGGAAGAAAGAAGTCAGCAAACAAGAAGAAGTTGGCACTGCTAAGAATATATATGAGACAAAAATCTAACATCTACATCATCTCATACCTAGATGAAAGGTTTTCATAAAGGAGTAGCTCTAAACCCTCAAAAAGCTCACGAGCTGCATCTTTGTGAGATCCTCCACCCCCACCATGCTCTCCAATGGCCCAACACAATTGTAATGCTAACTCTGCCTATAGAAAAGCAAAATGTAACATATTCAACACAATAACAATACCTATCAACTTCAACTTCAACAAAAAGGGAAGTAATCAACTGACCTTTTCAGGGCTGTCATAAGCTTCCCCAAGCCTGTCCATTATAGGCTTCTGAGAATATTGAAAAATAAAGTGTTAAAACTCTGTCAATGAAGTACAGTAGAAAAGAAGAAAGATATTTACCAATAATATATATATACTATATTAATAAAATCAAGAATGAGTCTTCGACAAGTTATGGATCTAGTATATTCATTTTCTATTTTTTTTCCCTTTAAACCATGTAAGGTTTGAACTAAGACCCAAAAGAACTCAAATCCCTTCCCTAACACTTGCTATCAGGTCTGCCTTGTGCACTCTTGGTTTATACTCTTTAGAATTCTAATAACATGCCTTGAGAATCTTGCCAGTGGTTGCTAATAGATTGAAAAAGAACAGAAGAAGTTGATATAATGAAACAAAATGACATGAGCAATATTGTTTTGCAACACTACCTTTAAAAGCGCAATAAAATCTGGAGAACGCTGAAATGAGGAAAGCATGAATTCTAAAAGCCTCTTTTGTACCTACAAAAATGCATAATTTCTCAGAAATAAGATTCTCCATCTCTTGGAAACTGATGAGTTGGAAATTTATCATGATAATTCAAAAGTGAGAAATGTTGGTAAGTGACAAAGGGAGTTGAAATATATTTAAATGCATACGCACCTCATAGGAAAATATTTTTTCAGGAAATATTGTGGCATATCTAGACATTAGTAGGGGAATCAATGCACAGATCAAAGCTGGAATAAGATAGAGGAGAATAGTTTATGAGAATAGACGAAGGAAATAAGTTTCCTTCTATACAAGCATTCTGCAAATAATAAGTTTTCTGAAAAAGAAAATTTATACCCAACTCAAATGAAGAATCAGAGCTAATATCAACGTACAATTATTGACATCACGCAATGCTACAGAAAAATACACATCAAGCAGGCGCGGTGCCATGTGGAGTATATATTTCAGCCTATCAGATTGAGGGGTATTAATTGCAGCCTGTAAATCTGCAGCCATCCCAGGAGAGGTCCAGTGTCGTTCCTGAAGGATAACATAAATACAAGTTCAGCATCTTTTCTCAATAGGAAATTTTGAACAATTTTTTTGTCATATAAAAAGGCTACCCAATCTTTCTTAAAAACAAGTGTAATTATTTGGATATTTCTGGATGGTCTGAAACATAAAAATTAAAGTTCTATGTAAAGGAATAAAATTTATCCACCAGCAAGAGACCATGTCCACAACTTTACTTAATCTCTTGTTAATACAAGAAAGCTATGATTTTATGTGATCATCTTGCTTTTGTGTTTGGTTGAGATGATAAAAAGATACATGAAACACTGGTTCAAAAGCCTGTCATCGTTCTTCCACTTAAGATGGAAAGAAAGAAAGAAGCAGATCCAAATAAGGGAATTGTTCCTTTGCTCTAGCGAAAATCTATGTTTCCATTATATCCTAACAAAGTCAAACGTTGTATCACTGGCATTAAGCCAGCTGTATTCAGCTCGAATATGCAAAATAGGATTGAGATTAAAAATTAGAAAAGGATCCTTACAGCAATGCCATCATTTTCATCCTTTAAAAAGTCTAGGAACACAGGGTCAACAACATCAATTGCATTGCTGTCCTCTGATTCAGAGTCTATCCCTCCATCTCCTATCATTGAACCAGTATACGCTTCGTCCATAAGTGCAAGCAGCATCTGCATCCACATACGGATGTGTAACCTCAATTGCACTATTTATAAAGTTTTTGAGTAAACTCATGCAATTATAAAGAATCTAAAAATACCTCAGGAGCCGTACTCTTCTGGATTGAAGCTATGCTGTTTCCTACTAGTGATCCTGAGCTCCTTTCTACCTTCTCCAATGCCACTACCAAAACTACCATAGTTGAAATGAAAAATCATCAATCTCGTGCCCCTTTAAGAGAAAACTAAAAGAAAAACAATCCATCATAAAGCACACACAGCCAAGCCAAAAATAACAGGGCTACACTGATCCCAAACTGCCATAGTCTTTGAAAGAACAAAAGTGGTAAAAAAAATTATAAGAAAATAACTGAGATTGGAAAGAAATAAAAAATCTATAAACCCATCAATTAAAACCTTTCCACTCAAGCATAATAACCATATGTTTATACAGTTATAAGTTCACAGGTGCATTCACGAGGAGGATTAAATAAAAAATCTATAAACCCATCAATTAAAACCTTTCCACTCAAGCACAATAACCATATGTTTATACAGTTAAAAGTTCACAGGTGCATTCACGAGGAGGATTAATTGTATGAGGGCAAACCCTCAACAGCATTAGAACTTCATTCTTTACAAGCTAAACGTTAAGACCTTGCACTTGACATATTGGCTTAACAACTAGAAAATTATCTATGATGGCCAGAACAAATATTTAAATCATTTTTTTCTCTTAAAAGTAGCAAATAATTTTAATAAATGATAAGAATGGTTTTTTTCTTGTTTTGGTGATGATAAGAATGGTTTTAGATAAAATGATCAAATAACTCCACAAAGCACAGCAAACAACAAACAACACAAAAACTTGCATGCATGCAGGATCCAACAAGAGTATAGTATGGTAAAATGAACCAACAGATAATCTGACATTGAGGAATACAATAAGTGTGAAAGCTGAATAATCACTCACTTGGCAGGTCCACTAAAGATGGAAATAATGGAAGAAATGACCCAGGGGACATCAATCCTGGAAAAATCTTCATAAATGATTTTTCTAATCTGCGAGGCAAACACATACATGACAATTATTGGTTCTCTGTATTAAGATAATTTATCATATGAAAATCATTATTAAGGACAATGACTTTAATTAATTGTTATATACTATAAATCCAAATGACAATTAGAAAATCTTAATATATTTGCAAATATACATATTCACACATGCGCTCTATGTGTCAGATGTACCATAAAAAAGGAAAACTTTGAAAATATTAGATGTAATATTAAAAAAAAAATGTATGAGAAAAATGTATCTTTGAGCACTAAATAGGTACAGAACTCACTTTTCCCCATTCCATGCAATCAACTTTAACATCAAGGGAAAGAACTGCATACACATTGTTAATGTTAGAGACATACATGATGAAGCTATTAGACAACAATATTCTGTCTGATACTTATGATTTCGAAAAGGATCACATGAAAAGCTAATCAAAGAATAAAAGAAATGAAAAAAAGGTGGGTGAGAACAGCAGAATTCTTCTCAATTCCCTCCACATATTTTGCATAATATCAATACATTGACTCTTCAAGACTATATCGTGCCTTTGCTAATAGGTACTATATCATACTATCTTATAAACATAAAATGCTGTAGATAGCAATCATACCTGAGGCAGTAAGGTAGGGAAAGAAGTCAAAAGCTTTTTCTTGTTCGCATTCAGAAAGTCAACAGTTGCTTCTGCAACAACAGGATCTGCAAACTCACTGCAACCAAATTAGAAAAAATTTGATGTGTGATGACCATTATATTTGTAGTTATATATTATATAAAGGAATGTAAGAATATGATGAAAAAACAAATGCCCATTTCAACACAAATTCCTAAGTATTGACAGATGATACTTTAGTTAGCACTTTAAATTTTGAAGTTTTAACATATATAACTTCCTCTTCCAATGTATAAAAGAATCTAGAGTACTTGATAGGCACGGACCACTTGTCCAGGGTATTCACAGTATGGAGTATTTTCCATTCTTACATGAGTCCATGGAAGAGTATTGAGTGAGTGATCATCAGAATTAGCATATGCAAACAACATGTTGATCAAGGTTTTGTAAAGAAGGACAAGGTACACGAAGTATTCATTCTTCAATTTCTCTCCCTCAGCAGTTGACCCTTGTATTGGAGCTTGCAAGAGACTCTACCGAGGGGACTCAGGTTTCATGTTGGGGAAGTTTCAAACCAATTAAGTAACAAATAAAAACCTTCATCTCTTCCATTTTATCTTGCAGATTTTCCAATTACCAGAACAAGATAAGTTTTTTAGTTAATCTCGCTGCAATTTCTTTTCTTTTCTTCTGGTGACATCCAAACAAATGGTTACAAAAGAGAAATTTCCCATTCAATATACCATACAACTAATTAATACATAACATTCAATATCACATTTTTTTATCTAAAATGAAGTACATCATTTACCGGCTCAAGCATGAACGGAAAAATGTCCTAAGATTGGGATCGGCATCATGTAGAATCATCTCTCCAAAATCAAGATAAAATTGAAGAATGGCCTGATAGAAAAATCAGGAAAGTAAATGTAAGCAAGGGCATCCTTGAAAAATAAAAGTAACTTTTTTAGAAGACTAAAATAAAGTAATTATACATTCCAACCCAAAATCCCTTCAAAATAAAAAGGTAGCACCGAGAAAATGAAAGAGAGAGATGGTGGATATGACTGTCTACCACATCCATGGCTGTGTCAATATAATATTAAGATATTAATAGAAAAAAAACCTTCACAGATAGGAAGCTTGAAAATAGTTATTACACTGTAACAGAATATAATAGTTAACTTATTAAGAGAATTATTGTGAAGGTTATTTTTCACTCACAAGCCTTGTCTTCTGCTAATGGCCCAATGCCAAAACTTCTGAAAACTAACATCTACTAGACACTGAAAGAAGAGCTTCTCTTTTACATTCTTAACTTTTGCCTTTAAATTAATGAAACTTCTTCAGACAACCCATCATTTTACTACTTACAAAATTTACAAGCCCCAGAGAACAAGCATTAATTCTCATCCCATAAGGGAAAGCACAGACCTTGGTGACCACAGTAGAAACTAGAGCTACACTTTATTTCAAAATGAGGCACAGAGAATACTTCAGCATGGTAAAGTCAAAAGGATATGAAACCTTAAACATCCCATATACCTATTTCTGGTGCTTTTGTAAGCATCTCATATACCATTTTCTGTATCTTCTAAATTCTAAAAATACTACTTGGTATCGATCAATTTTCTTGTTTTTTCATTTCCTAGTCTTTTCTCAGCAATGAAACGAAAGGAAACAGAACAACGATAATTATACTTAACCAGATAATAGCTAAGCCAATAATAAACAAATTACGATAGCAGCACAACAAATATAGAACAATTTGTAAAAAAAGGTAAGAAAACGAACCAGCAAGAAAAGGCCATTTGAGGTTCGAGATTGAGACAGCGAGGCCACCGAGCGTTGAAAAAGCTTGTTCATCTGCGGATAAACTCTAGCTACCAAATCCTCTGAATTCTCAGTTTTACACAGTTCATATAGCTTCTTCACCTAATAAGCAATTAATTAAACAAAACAAATTTTTTAAAAGTTAGAAAAGTGAAAAAGAAAAAAATGGAAGTCTCTTGGTGTGTGTTTGGTGGTGTATAATCAAGCTCACTAGCTCAGCTTTTGATTTTCCGTACTGCTCTGTTCTTTTTTTTTTCCCGGGAAACAAACAGAAAGTAAAAGAACGATAAGAGAGAGAGAGAGAGAGAGAGAGAGAGAGAGAGTCACGGATTGGAGAAGAGAGGAATCGGAAGCAGGATCATTGGCGATGTTAGAGTCTCTGGCACTGTTTGATAAGGTTCTCAGATGCAAATCCCAATCGCGGTCTCTGTCGCCCATTTTCTTCTCCAAAACAAAATCCCAAGTGTTTTCGTAGCAGAATTCCAAAACAAAATTTTCGATTTACTACAAATGAAGCAGGGTGTCGACTGTCAAGGTTAACGACAGCAAAACGTCGCGAAAGTAGACAACTTCACGCCGGAAAGAAAAACGTTGGGAAAACTCACGGCACCCAAATATACTCGTGTATACAACGGCATGTCGTTTCAACAAGTCGGCATGTCGTTACAATCTTCAGTAGCTAGACGAAGCATTTGGTGTGAAGATGGGATCCATTTGGCGAAAATCAAAGATTTGCAGTGGTACAAAGAAGCCATAGTAAAAGCTTTTTACCAAAACAAAGGACAACACTAGCTAAAAGCTCACAAGAGGACATGGAAATGTCATTTTTTTAATTAAGGTGGTTTATTTTATTTTGAACATATATATAGTAATAGATTAACATATTTTCATGCAGGTAGTTTATATCAAATTATTAGGCTCGCTCAGCTATGCAATCCTCTGGAACAAATGAGAGCACATTGTGGCCAACATCATATATGAACCTTGTATTCTGCTGTTGAAAAGCTCCCAAGGTTGAGAACCCCTCTGCCGCCATCATTGCCAAGCAAAAAACACTCTGCTCCCTCGAAATGAAAAACGCATGCTCCTCTCTAACATGAAGATCAGCACCTTGAAAATGGAATGTCATCCGCGGGAAACTCCGGAAAGTTGTCGGAAGTTGATAACAAAGATCAAAAGGGATTTCTGAAGCCGATTTTCTTCCGAGTCTAAAGGGCCTAAAATAGTCCACCACCGCATTCTTAAGCACCTCATAAGGACCTCTGATCATGTGACTCACTGCAGTCCCTGAATCCACAAGGCACCCTCCTTTCCCATCCGGCTTCACTGCAAAGGTACCCGGAGGGAATCCTAACCGCCGGTTCCCAATGCTGACGTCGATCAGATTCACGGCGAATTGTCCGGGGACCGGCGGGTATGGCACGAGAGGAGTGGACTGAAGTCCTGTTCTAGTTGGAATGTCAGTGCCAAATCTTAGATAAGTAGGGGCTCTGTTTGGATCAGTGACTCTAGACAAGCAATGTGAAAATCTTTTGTTGGCTATATTCCCCAGTTGAGTGAGTAAGGAAAAAGTTCCCTTGTTCAAGCCTAAAATCCCTGTGCCACTGAAAGTAGTGAAGCCAGTGTTGTCATTTGCACATCCAAAGATGATGTTATTCACTTGCTGACGCCCCTTGACGCGGGAAAGGAACCCGAAACTCTCGACGGAGACTATACCTTTGGCCCTTGCACCAGTTAAATATCTGGTGGCAAAAACACACTCGCCTTGGATGCATTGGAAACCCGGATGGAGGCATTGGCTGCAGGGGAGTTTCCGGTACGTGGTTGAAGCCCGGGGGTCGAAAACTTTAGGTGTTTGAGGGAATCCGGCCCTGAGGGGCTGGCATTGTGTCCAAATGAAGTCGCTGCCGGTGTCAACAAGTAAGTGGTTGAGCACCGGGGGAGTGCCCAAGGTTAAGGCCACCAAGTAGAGGAAGCGCTGGTAAATGAGTGAGCTGATTATGGTGGGATGATATGTGGAGTTGGTTTTTTGTTTTTGTAATTGTAATTCTCTCATGGACTGCAAATGGGCAACTTGGTTTTTGGAGACTTGTATGAGCCTTTGGACTCTCTCTAGTTCGGTCAAGTTTCCAGGGTACAAAGGGGAATATGGAGAGTCTCTGTGGATGAGCTCTAGGCTGAAACCACTGGGTTTTGAAATACTTTTACTCATCACTTGGAGATGAGGAACTACTAAGATGGAAACAATGAGTATAGTTATGGAATATGGTAGAGTTGCAGCCATGAACATTTTTCTTAGACAATTATGAATGAACAACCTTTGTAAATAGTAATCCATTTCTGCTTGGCCTTTTTTTATAGTTGTATAAGAAAGTGCATGATCTATTGTTTTTCTTTATTTGAATTATTAGTTTGTATCTAAATTTAGTACTAAAATCTCAAATTCTAGATACTAGTATTCAATCAAAGAACAATACCATTTTTACTTTTCTCATCATGACCCTAAGACATATATATTCCCAGTTAAGTAGTGGGAGAGAGCCACCACTAAATCTGAAAATGAATCCGATTTGAATTAGATTTACTTTAATTCATTTCCAAATTCATTTATAATCTAATTATCAGATTTGGATCTTATTTAGATTATTGGATTCAACGTATCAATTCATATCCAACTAACATCAAATTAAGATCGAATTAGATTTTAATCAGATTAACATAATTAAAATTTAATTAGTATCAAGTTTATTGTCATTATTTTATTTTATTGTATGTTTTAAAATAAGTTTTTGGCTAGGGAGTGATGCTTCAGAGGCTATCCACATGATTCAAGGTGCTCAGGAGATTGGATACTTGGATGGGCAAAGAAGGTGAGTAGGTGTTGCAGAAGTGATCGATCAAGGTTGTTGCATGGTTGGGCATTTTGAGTTTATTTCTTTAATTTTCAGCCATGTATTTGTAATACCGTTGCTCACTCTTTAGCACGTAAGGTTTAGTTTAGATTGTTCACAAGCTTACTCTTGGTTGGAGGTTCTTGGTTGGAGGATGGACCTCATTGGCTCCTCCCTGTAATACAGCATGATGTAGAAGTTTGGTTGAAATTCAATAAATAGTAAGCCTTTAGGATGTTTTCCTCAAACAACTAATATAAATAACTACAATCGTTTGAGTGTGTTTTTTATGTGTAAAAAAACCTCAAATTACTCTACAC
The DNA here is from genome assembly GCA_003254885.1 of Purshia tridentata. Lineage (NCBI taxonomy): Eukaryota > Viridiplantae > Streptophyta > Magnoliopsida > Rosales > Rosaceae > Purshia > Purshia tridentata. Next base: position 18,734 of record QANT01007894.1, read on the forward strand.
ACATGCACTCTTTATTAAAAATAACAAAAAAGTATTCAAATACTATATTTAGTTGGATCGGATTAGTGCTAATCCATATTTAATTTGTTAAGTTAACAGATAATCGAATTCGGATCAAATTGAATTTTCAAAATAAAGTCACAAATTCATATCGTATTAATTACATCGTATTCATATTAAAATTCAGTCCGTTTTCAGGTCTAGCCGCCACTCGACAGTTTTCCGACCACCCCATGTGGGTTTCTTATGGGTCATGGACCATGGTTTAGGCCTTGCAGCCGGCTATGATCCATCTCAACCCTCTAACTTGTGGTTGGTCACAAGGCTAAACCTCAAAAAATAAATACGTGGTGAAGTAGTAAATTAAAGATCATACCCTCATAATCCCAAAAACAAAAAATTAAGATCATTCACAAATTGAAAATTTTGTTGCTGCCATACCCCGATTGAGGTTCTTCTATTTGAAGTCAACCATACAACGCAATTCGTAAAAATATGTTTTATCAAAAGTCCTACTGTTTAGTATGTATGGTATAATTTCTTATATATCAATCGATGTCTCTTTACTTTTTAATGTAAGATTACGCTAATTTTCTAATTGAGTCATTCACTTTTCTCTAATATAATTAGATGTCGCACAATATATTAAAGAAGAAAAACTAATAAGTTTAAAGACCTTCATGTAAATTATTTAGAATTCAGTTTCACAAGTACACTAAACTAGCCAGTAGTGCAATTCAAAGTACAAGAAATAGAATCAATGGTCATGAGCACAAATCTCAGTTGAAAACTGGAGTGCATTAATGTTGCCATTGTGAGTCACCCTCATATTCTGCTGATGCCAAGCTCCAAGTATGCTCTTCCCATTTCCAGGCAACATTGCCACGCAGAAGTACCCTGCTTGCCTCTCATAGAAGTTCACAAACTTTGCATCCACAACATAATCACCTCCTTCCAAATGGTATGTCATGGCTGCAAACTGATTAAAACTCGTCGCAAACTTGTAACACAATGCAAATCCTTAAGGCACTTTGCCAATCCTCTGAAGATGGAAAGAGTCATAGTAGTTTTGAAATGCCCTCATCACTTCCCTGTAAGCGTTGCGCCCATTGGCATTTTGGTCAAGTTGGGGGATTAGGGCACCTGAGTCTATGATGAACCCGCCGGTCCCACCTTGTCGGTACGTGAACGTACCGAGTGGGAATCCGATCCGACGAGTCCCAACAGTTATGTCCAAAAGATTCAAATGAAAGTAATGTGATCCAAGCGGTGTCACAAATGGAGTTGTGTGAATGGTTGCAGCTAGTGGGGGTATGTCATTTCCAAATCTCACTATGCTAGGAGCCATTTGGCCTTCGGTAAAAGGTACCATGCAGTATGAGAATTGTTTTTGGGTCACATCAGCCAATTGGGACACTAATGAATCTGGGGACAAGCTCAACCCCATGATCCCCGAAATGACACCATTTTTTGCAAATTGGATGTTCCGGTTATCAATGGAGCAACCGAATATTATGTTGTCAAATCGCGTAGGAGTCATAAATGTGAATGTCTCGAAAGAAGCAATTCCTCGAGTTGATGCCCGCCCCCATACCCTATGTTGTAGACACACTCGTTGTTTACACAATGGTATAGGGCGAGACCACCTTGGCAAAGAGGGTGGCTGCAAGGAAGCTTTCGATACGTCCTTGATTGCCTCGAGTCATAGATGGGAAATCTCTGCCTGTAACAATTTACACAAGGTTGGCATTGGGTCCAAATTAGGCCACCACCAGTGTCCAAAAGTAGGAACACACGTTTTCCTGTGGTGCCAATGCTTGCCTGCACCATATAAAAGAAGTTGTCACGGAGCAAAGTGAGGCTTACACTTTCTGGTTCAATTGTTCCATTTGGAGCCGATATTAATTCCAAATAACGAGCCCTTGCTTTGGAGAACCGGATCAGTCTTTCGACTCGTTCGAGTGTGGTGAGGTTTCCAGGATATAGAGGAGATTCAGGGGAGTCTCTAGGGATCATTTTTAGGCTGAAACCAGTTGGTTTTGAATATGCAAGATGGAATACAGAGATTGTGAGGAGGTAAAGAAAGGCAAGAACATGTTGGACTCCTGCCATTGTAGGGTACTATTGAGCCTACGAAGCATATGAAGCATTTGGGGACTGCTATAGTATCACTTGTGTTTTCAAGATGTATATTTGTCAAGTTTGTAAATACTGGGTTGTCCTTTCTCCTTTTAGGTAAATCATTAAAGCAGTATCCGATTATCTTGACCAAATTGGTAACACAGTTTGGTAACTAGTCAGAAAGCTGCTGGCATTACCTTTTAAAAACAAATTGTTGGCATTGTCCCATGTATATCTTTCTCTCCATATATGCCTAAGCAAGGTTTTATTTCTTTGTCTGGATCCTTTTCAGATTGCATTGAATATCATATAACCGTTCTATGGCTCTTTTAGTTGCTTAGCAGACTTTTGTTTACTCTTGGGCCTTTAACCAAAAGTAATCAGAAAATAAAACTTAATTATTTTTAGTCATTTTATTGGACTTCTAAAATCCATTAAAATTCTGAATTGGGATCACCTAAATTTCTATGAAATCTATTAAAATTCAACTTGGAGACGTTCATATTCCTATGGACTTCTAAAATCTATTAAAATCCTAAATGGGAGACACTCCTAAGATTATATCTATGTTTTGAAATGGCAAGACAGGATTGGTTAGGACCTGGGAACGATCAAACTAAGAATACACCAATCTACAGCATATCAAATCCCACAAGCTACCTTTCAGGAACAGAAACGTAAGAGTTTGTAGTAATCTCTCCCTGTCAAAGTAGAGAAAGTTGATAGAAATACTTCAATGCAAAAGATGCGCACTCACATGACTATTTGGTAACATACTTTCTCTGTTTGGACTGAGATTTCAGAGAAACGCATCGAAGTTGTAGATATCAAAGTCCCACTGAAACACACCCCAACCCACCCCCCTCCACCAAACCCAACCGTCAAAAAAACTAATTATAAAAATTAAAAATCCCATTTTTATTTTCTGTCTCTCTGTCATTTATTTATTAGGTAGCTCTGTTTTCTGAGTGTTACTCCGATTAGCAGTCTGAAAAGAAATAAAGAAAAAAAATATTTGCTTTTCTTTTTTTATTCAAGGCCTTCATCTTTACTATATATTGAAAGATCTACTTTGTTTTCTGGGTTTAAGTTATTAATCTAGCTGTTCAAGTCAAAGCCAAAGCTTTTCTCCTTCGTTTTTCCCTCAAGCAGCCTTGAACTTTTGTTGGGTTCCTGCTTTTCTCTGCCAAAACCAACTCTGACGTATTGATCTTTGGGTTTTTTCTGAATCACAGAAAAAGCCCACTGTAATTTCATCCAAAGATTTAAGCTTTTCCACCATGATTTGCTCTGTGAAACAATACTCGACGGTGACAAATGGGGCTGCTGATATCTTTCTGCGGCAGAAAACTCGGCCGCCGGTGCAGAGATCGTTGCTTTTGCCCTCTCTTCCGCTGCAGCACAAGTCTCAGATATCAGTTGTTTCAGTACAGAAGGCTTTACACGTGTCGGCGATCGAGAGCTTTGGAGGGTGTTCAAATCAGCCTCGAAGAAGTTTGATCAAGTGCGAAGCTTACGAGGCGGACCGATCGGAGCCGATCAAGTCGAACATCGAGCTTCCGAAGGCCGAGACTCGATCAGAGGCGGCCAAGAAGCTGAAGATCGGTGTGTACTTTGCTATGTGGTGGGCTCTGAATGTGGTTTTCAATATATATAACAAGAAGGTCTTGAATGCCTATCCGTTCCCTTGGTTGACCTCCACTTTGTCTCTGGCATGTGGGTCTCTGATCATGTTGTTCTCTTGGGCTACAAGGATTGCTGAGGCGCCCAAGACCGATTTCGAGTTCTGGAAGGCTCTGTTTCCTGTAAGTTGAATTGGTTTTATTTGGTTGCTTGTTTTTCTTTTACTCTTTTGGTTTTTGGTGAATGATGAACTTACTGAGAAATTGAGGGAATCTGAAAGAAAATGAAGTTTTTAACTTCTTGTGCTTTATGGTCTTTAAACTTTGATATTGAAAGTGAATTATGATTTTTGACTGTCTTTTGTAGTGAAAATAACCATTTTGTTTGGTTGCTGAGAAACTTGAGGAAAAGAAAAAAAATGAAGTTCTGATATTGAAAAGGAGGAGTAATTCGAATACAATATTAGCCAATTAGTTTATTTGACTTAGTTTAGGGGTTGCCTCTGTTTGAGAGATTCCAATTGCTGAAAAGGTTTTGAAGTGTTTTTGGTTTTTTATTATCAATTTGATTGAAATATCTATTTTCTCTTTAGGGGTTTTGGATTATGATATTATTGTATGCTGTTTTCTCAACAGGTTGCTGTGGCACATACAATTGGACATGTAGCTGCCACTGTTAGTATGTCTAAGGTTGCAGTTTCTTTCACCCATATCATCAAGAGTGGAGAGCCTGCTTTCAGTGTATTGGTTTCGAGGTTCCTGTTGGGTGAGAGCTTCCCTGCGTCAGTCTACTTGTCCCTCCTTCCAATCATTGGTGGTTGTGGTCTTGCTGCCATGACAGAGCTTAACTTCAACATGACTGGTAACCTTTTATTTTTCTTTATAGGAAATGGAATTGTTGAAAAAAAAAACCCCAATTTATTGGTCTTATTATTTTAGGTGGGTACTACCTTGTATAATTTCTTTTACGATATGTATCAGGCTGTGTTGGAAAAGAAAAAATATATATATAGGGACTTCTTCGCAATAAAGCCACTTTAGGTTTTAATGTTGCCCCATTTATGACCTAAACACTAAAATTACATATGTTGGCTTTATACATTTTGCAACCAGATTAAATTTCCATTCTTCATATGGTATGATCCTTTATTTTTTCCTTTTATCTGGAGTTAGCTGCCATAGCTAGCTTCTTTCTCTCTCTAGTTTCTCCAAAAGGCGGGATGAGTTTCTAGCCAGTCGCATGGTTTTTTTGTGGCTGATTATTCTGTCATTATTTTGGACTTAAAGAGTCATTCTAGAAGGTTATTTGGGGCTGAATTTGGTTGTATTTCTTAAGGTACTTGAGTCTTACATGCCGTCCTTTTACTGTTTGTTTCAGGATTTATGGGGGCCATGATATCAAACTTGGCATTTGTCTTCCGGAACATATTTTCAAAGAAGGGCATGAAGGGGAAGTCTGTTAGCGGAATGAACTATTATGCTTGTCTATCTATTTTGTCTCTCGTGCTTCTCACACCATTTGCAATTGCGGTGGAGGGACCTCAGATGTGGGCAGCTGGATTTGAAACTGCCTTCTCCCAGATCGGACCCCAATTGATATGGTAATTACATATTTGTGATATGTGTCTACTGTTTGATTTCATATTTTCAGTTCTTCAGTCTCTTTGTTTTTCCATGGTAGAAAATAAGGCACATGGTAAATTAATGATTGAAAGTGTTGTTCCATGGCAGGAACAAGATAATCCATATGCAACAACTCTTGTGAAAATATTTTAGAAGTGTATGGTTTTGTCCTGTAAGTCGTTGAATTTTCACTTGAATAAATACAATGTGACAATTTCTGTCCAAGCCAAATCTCTTCCAGAGATGTCCTGGATCCGCTTAAGTAGGATGACATAATGGAAGGGACAATTCATGCTGATCTTTGTTGAAACGTAGTGCTAGAAGTTCATCTAATTAGATGACCATATTGTTACTGATTATGAAGGCTTTCTACTTGTAAACAAAGTAGTAAGTTGTGAACCCCCTTTGATGTTTTAACTGATAGTTATATTAGGTTCTTGCAAACCATTTTTTTTGCTGAAGGTTTGTAGCTTCATCATTTATTTAATACAGGGTCTCTAATGTGAATGTAATGGTTTTTGGAGGAGTTCATCAGATAACGAATAGTAAAACTGTATTGATTTTTTAAATGCTTCCATGTTTACAGTTGACTTGAAGGTGCTAGTTACTCATTATATACTCCATCTATAATTTAGATTTTAATTTCGAGTACGGAAACATCAGGAGATGTTGTTGTTGAGACCATATGTTGTAAATGTTATTTGGACCCTTAATCATTAGGAGCAACTCTATGTGTCTGTTCTTGGTTAATACAGTGATACATTTTTTATTTATAATTGTCCTCTAATATTGATAAGTTGCTGTTGATTGCACGCAATAGGTGGATGGCGGCTCAGAGTGTCTTTTATCACCTCTACAACCAGGTTTCCTACATGTCCCTGGATGAGATTTCTCCCTTGACATTCAGCATAGGAAACACCATGAAACGTATATCTGTCATAGTATCCTCCATCATTATATTCCACACACCTGTCCAGCCTGTGAATGCTCTTGGAGCTGCTATTGCTGTTTTTGGGACCTTCTTGTATTCCCAGGTAAACCCATGTTCTCTTTATGAATTGAGCCTGATTATTTATTCATGGCCTTTTCCTTTAAAAAAGTAAAGAATAGGCTCCTAAGTTGACATTGACAGCATGATACTGGAATGTGCTTGGTTTCTCCCATGATGATATTAAATAGTAGTTATGAAATCATGGTTTCAGACTAAACATTTTGTTCCCTTTTATTCAGGCAAAGCAGTGAGAATCTTGGACTTGGTAAAGCCACTTACATCAAACATAAATGACGGGAGGAGGTGTCGAGATGCGGTTTCGGCAGAGGCAGTGGAAGAGTTGCTGTGAAGATCCATGGTTACTGGATTTTTGGTCATATGAACCAAGAGTGTGTAATTATAGATAACAATAATGATTGAAACAACATTACTGTTATACACGGCGGACTACTCGGCAGTGTTTTTTTTTCTTCTTTTTCAAGGAAGGTTGTTGAGAGAGAAATATTTCAATAAGCAGGGACTAGGCACTGCATCTGCTCTGTGAAGCATAAGACATCAACGTGGACCATCAATGTGGATCTTTTAGGCTTATTCGCATTTCTTGTTTAGAATCTTCAAATATAATCATAAGAGCATATTCCAATTGAGTTGCTTGGTATGCTTTGGACATCGTGAGCTTTGTTTTCAGGATTTTAATAGAAGTCAAGCATCATTATGGTGCGGGTTGACTTCTCTGGCAGTATTTCTTTACTCCCTGTGCTTGAGATTGAGATGTTGGAAAATGTCTATTTTAGTAATTAATAATTCAGTAAATTAGTCAAAAACCATTAAAAATATAATTCTTTATTAATAAGCCATAACAAATATATTTCTTTATTAATAAGCCACAAAAAAGTGTTATGGGAGCATGCTTGATGAGGGAAGGATTATGCAATTTACAGCAAATATTTGATGCAATTAATAGATGAAGCAATTGACTTGGTTTTAGCTAAGCCTTTATGTGATTGGCGTAGCATTCAGATTCCAACCATTTCACAGTGAAATAGGTTACCAACTTATGTGGGCAAATTCTTGTCTGAAGGAACTTGTAATAAGTTGAGAAATGAACATGAACTTTTAAACCTTTCCAGTTATATAAAGGCTTAGCTGAAAGCAAGTCAATTGTTTCATCTATTAATTGCATCAAATATTTGCTGTAAATTGCATAATCCTTCCCTCATCAAGCATGCTCTGATAACACTTTTTTGTGGCTTATTAATAAAGAAGTATATTTGTTATGGCTTATTAATAAAGAATTATATTTTTAATGGTTTTTGACTAATTTACTGTATAATTTATGGTTGTTTTTGTCTAAAAACATTTAAGGATATTAATAATTATGTACGAATAATAATTTATATGTATTGGTAAAATCATGAACATGTCACATTGTAACACTGCACCAAACTGAGACCTTATTATATTGAAACTCAAACATTAATTGTCTTTATGACTTTTGAGTAGCTAGTCATGCAACATTTTCGCCTCTTGTTAGTAAATAAATTCTCTGATTTTTCCTATTTTTATTACGTTGTCAGCAGAGATCTTGACAGTAGGGATTGAACAATTATATTATAAACAAAACACAATCTTACATTAAAAATATATAAATCCGAAGATATTAAATTTGTGGTAACTTGATGTTGGTGTATGTTTACGTATGCATGATGCTGAAAAATAAAATATTTCCTGTTCATGTAAAAGAAAGAATCTCATTCTCTTTTGGATGATGGAAAAGGGTCTTGATCATCATTCATGTCGTCTTTTCCATTTACTAAACCAAATTCTGTGGATCATCGTGGCCAAAAAAGGCCAAAGTGTGTGGATAAGTACTTCACCGTATAAATTAATGTTTACAATAAAAAAAAATTAAGATTTAGAGAATCCTTTCTTTTATGGTTTAAGAAATACCACGTAGACTAAGATTAAGAATACAGTGGATCTTACCGTCAAGATGTTCATGGAGATCATTGTTATTATTATTAAGAAAGCTTTGGGATTGACTAATATATGACATCATTGTCTTTGTCAGAAGGGAAAGAAAAACAGATATTTATATAAGATGATGATATTTTTTAAAAAAATAAATAACAGATATTTATACAACTCTCTAAATATGTACCGCCCAAGATATTGTTTTGTCTTGCGATTGATCTTCCTGGTTACTAAGTAGAGGGAGGTATGTATGTTACTTCAACAACAATAACATCATTAGACAAAGGGAGACAAAGGTTGAAGATTACATGCTAAATAGATGTGCTTACCACCTGAGTGTGCATTCTATCTATTTTTACCAACCAGGATGGGTTGACCCGTATTTGGATAACGATATAGAGAATGATTGTTAAAAATTATTACACCCCCACCGGTGCTGTCAGTGCCCTACATTGGGTTTACTTGATTAACGATAGCACCAGCGGTGGTGTAATAGAAATTACCCCAAGAATCTTATAGCTATCTAATGATGATTGTTGTCACGTTATACAGCAAACCAAAGGAACTTTCATAACTACAAAAATGTTTTTAACTCATTAAAGAAAAGTATAATAGAATACTTCCCTTCAAAGAAGAGACATACTGTTCTTCCTTGGATGCCAAGAGGCATCCTCAACCTATCAGCAAATTGCATTTCCAAACTTGCTCTATATAAGAAAAATTTGCTCTATAATGATGACTACATAAACAAATTGTAGAGCTGATAATATTTATTTCCCATGGTCTTTCCAGTTTAATGGAGATGATCCTTTGGTTTGCTCAAACAAGCCAGCATCAAACCTGCAAGTGCTTGATGGCAGTCTGAACATCCTTGTCCCCTCTGCCACTGCAGTTAAGCACAACCTTGACTCCATTAGGGAGTGTAGGGCACAGCTTTTCTAAGTAAGCCAGTGCATGAGATGTCTCCAAAGCTGGGATTATTCCCTCCAATCGTGATAATCTTTTAAAAGCTGCATGCAAGGGATAAAAAATAATTAAACTGGATATGACTGTGACCTCTGACAGTAACAAAATTTTCTAAAAAACATGTATAAAATGTGCTTATAAATGTGATGTTGTCAACAATCCATCAAAAAAGGACAAACAGAGGAGAAAAGAAATTCGTATAAAACAAAACAACTAAGAACAAGGGGAGCACAAGGACATTACAATAGTGGGTGAATGATAAACAAATTATATTTCAAGTTTCCACTTGTGTCATGAAGTTATCCAGGGACTATGCATTAAGCTTTAAATGGAATGGCAACAAGGGGCAAAATTAGTTAAAGGACTTTAGACCAAGAGCATCACAAGGAAATTGTAACAATGGGTGAATGAGAAAAACATCACAGCCTACTAAAGGTCTCCACTTGTTCATAATGTTATCCGAGGACTAAACATTAAGCTTCAAACAGAATGGCAACCAGGGACAAAATGCATCAATATTCCATGCCTTGTGAAAAAATGTAACTCCAATTTCTTCCAATGCATCAAAAATCTAAGTGCAACTCCAAACAGTCAAACAGTCAACATTGATCTAACTGTAACTACAATACCTTCCAATGCTTACAAAATCTAAGTGTAACTCCAAACAGTCAAAGTCAATATTCAAACAGTCAAACAATAAATCCAAGTGTAACTCCAATACCTTCTAATGCTTCTTCGTCGGTAATGCTATGGTATTCAGCACGTCCTATGTCTTTTAGAAAACTGTGCTCCGGTCCCACTCCAGGGTAATCCAAGCTAAATTCCAAAAACAAATTTGTACAATTTCATTACCAAGCCACACCAAGATTAATAACCAGGAAAAAAAAAACAAAAAAAAATTAATTGTCATACCCTGCACTAATAGAATGAGGCTCAATAATCTGCCCATCTTCATCTTGTAACAAGTAGCTCATAGCTCCATGCAAAACCCCAACGTCCCCTTTGGTCAAAGTTGCAGCATGCTTGCCGCTGTCCAATCCAAAGCCTGCAGCCTCCACCCCAATCAATCGAACATCTTTGTCTTCAACAAACTCATGGAAGAGTCCCATGGCATTTGAACCTCCACCAACACAAGCTACCAGCACATCTGGTTTCCCACCCCACTTTTCCAGTGCCTGTTTTCTTGTTTCTTTACCAATCACCTTGTGGAAATCACGAACCATCATAGGGTATGGATGTGGACCAGCAACAGAGCCCAATATATAATGAGTTGTCTCTACGTTAGTCACCCAGTCCCTAATAGCCTCTGAAGTAGCATCCTTCAATGTGGCTGTCCCAGAATGCACTGCTCTAACCTGTAATTTCAATAAGAAAAAAGTACACTTAAAAAATTTAGGATTCAAAAAAGCAATGTATCTGACTCACATATGGTCAACTATCACACATAAAAGGTTTAGGCCCTTTTACACAATGCACGGAAGAAAAATATGCACAATCCATCAGTACAGTCCAGTTTTATAGACCACTGGATGTGAACTTGTAAATATAGGCTACATTAATTAATGGAAAATGCATCACTTAAATGAAATTAATTGCAGAACAAACCTCTGCCCCAAGAAGCCGCATTCTGAAAACATTGAGGGATTGTCTTTCCATATCTTGGGCACCCATGTAGATGATACACTGCAATCCAAACCGAGCACAAACTGTTGCAGTGGCGACTCCATGCTGACCTGCTCCAGTCTCAGCAATAATGCGTTTTTTGCCCAATCGCTTCGCAAGCAAAGCTTGAGCAACAGCATTGTTGATCTTGTGGGCCCCGGTATGGTTAAGATCTTCCCTCTTCAGGTAAATGTCAGGCCCTTCACCATTTGGACGTCTGTAATGCTCAGTCAGCCGCTCAGCAAAATAGAGAGGAGTCTCCCTACCAACATAGTCCCTCAAAATGCCATTCAGTTCTTTCTGCAATAACATATATTTACTCAATCAATCACTTGGTTATTTACCACACAAACAAAAGATGAACTTATCGCCTCTTTCAGGTTTAAGAATGGCAATGACCAAGAAGTAAAAGGGCTATATTGTCAGAAACGCAACAAATACATTATTTTTAAGTAAAAAACTGTATAAACCTGAAAATAAAAAGAAATCTTCCTCCTCATTGTGATACTTTTCTTTCCAAAAAATAAGTTCAGTGTATGTTTATGCATCTTAAAATATCTCAAATTGAAAATGTGAAACATTAGAAGATCATAATGCCAACAATCTTTTATTCACTTCCTCTCGATCTGGCATTTGTACCTAAAGACACCAACAAACCATAAGCCGACTAACAACTCATACATATTCCCTAAAGCTTTGCCGAGCTCTACAACAAGACACAACACCAATTAATTGGATGCTAATGTTGAAATGGGCATTTCTAAATCTCAAGAATTTAACACACCCACATTCTCCATAACAAAGTTAGCTTCTTTTTTTGGTGCTACATAACCAACTTTTCTGGTATATAATGTTTTCCCAGCTTAGTTCAGTTTAAAAGACTTGGTGGTCACTCCACTCCATTCATTTCATTCATTTTCTCACAAAATAAATTAATAAACACATTTTCACCATTTCCCCACTTTCTACTTCTTTGTTCTAAGCTTAGTTTGTTTTCGCCGAAAAATAAAATTTTTGAGGAAATTTTTTCCGATTCATTCGTACTTATATCCCACAATACCAAGAATTTCACATATGATTCTTAAACCGGCAAGAGTCATCAAGAAAAACGGAAATGAAAGCATCGAATTTGACAAAACCTGAAAGTCGTCATCGTGAGCAAGAGCGTTAAACGCAGTCTCAAGCTCGGAGAGCGCGTGCATCAGAGTTTCCGGAACGTACTTCCCGCCATACTTGCCGAACCGCCCGAAAGAATCAGGTCGGGGCAGACCCGCGAAGGCCCCGTTTGCGTTCTTGTCGTCCATCTGAAAAGGGGCGGTGTCTCGGGCGAGGGTGCAGGAGATGGAAGAAGGGGTGGTGGGGGTGGCACGGGAGGTAAATTTGTGGAACTTGAAGGGCAATTGGGAGGAGGAGTAGGGTTTTGGGAGCGGTGGAGTGAGTAGGTGGTGGTGGTTTTTGCAAGTGGTGGAAGAGTTTGTGGAGGCTGCAGCTGCCATTTGATGACGTGTTTTTGGGAGCGGGAGTGAGATAGTGAGGATTGGGTTTGATACCACCGCGGGTTTTATAACCGATTTGGACATTGTTTGGTGAATGTCGGTTATTTTTTTTTGTGTGGACAAACTTGAACTTGGTGACGTGTCAAGTTTTTGGACTAGTTTGGAATTTGGAATTTGCATGGATTCACGGAAAAGAGAAAAGAAATCTTCATTGTTGATACTATCCTTACTTTCTCTCTCTCTTTTTTTTTTTTTTTTTTTTTTTTTTTTTTTNTCTTTTTTTTTTTTTCTATAAAATTTGATTTGAAATTCCCTCCCTTACTTTCTCTATTATTTTGTATAAGAAACTCAAAAACATGGTTCCAAAATCCGAATACTCCTCAAGTCAGTCTTAATTTTTTTTATTTTCTTTTATTTTTAAACGAATTACTCCTCAAGAGTTCTTCCTGTTTCTTCCTTCTCCTATTTTTCTTTTCTTTTTTCCAGTAAGAGCATCCACACATTCTCTTTTAATAGTTTTATTTAACAAATGATATTATTGGATTTTTAAGAATGGACAACCTATAAAGAAATGAGACAACTTATAATATGCCTGACAAGTAGAAAGGGTCATTGAGGCCATTGTGAAATATATGTCAGTTTCCCAGATCCATATACATCTTTTAAATGGATAAAGAAGGGTAAAGAGATGAAAAAACAAAATGCCAATCCCAGATCAAAACAAATTTAACCAAATTTGTACTATATTATCAACTCTCATTATCCATACATGCCAAAAAAAACTTCATTATCAGTATCTTTGCCACTAAACATATCACAACGGTTGAAAGTCAGCACGTTGGAGTAGCCAATTAAATCCATCAGTCCAAAGAGTTCTCGTGCAGTAGCACATACTCTCGGCTGCAAAAACAAAATTATAAGAATAATGTCAAAATATGCAACATAAATATTAAGAGCATCACTTTTACTATGGCCAATCTTTCTCAATTCTTCCAACTCAAGTAGGTTACCGCCAATAAATAACATTTGTAGTAGAAACCCGCGTTAGTACCAAAGTGTAACTACTGTTTTTGTCAAATCATATATAACTATTTTCACTCAGAAAAACTAATCCTAACAGTAAACTAGAGCATCACATAAGCGCATGTTGGATATTGATTAGTGACCTACCTACTGTTACCAAATCTGATTGTGTCTTTTTCCATAAGTTCATAATATCGTTGAGGTTCAACTGCAGAGTCCTGCAAAGACAAAAGGGAAGATTAAACTAAACTCTTGCAAAAACAACCAAATTTTAGCTTACTATACTACAACACAAATTAAAAAATCATAATTAAATATATATATATATATACACACACATATATTATATATCAATATGAGCTGCTTACATTAATAAAAGTTTTATTTGTGCTTCCGAGGTCCATTAAGTAAGGCCTATGACAGCACACACAAGAAGTTAGATAAGAGATTTGAAATATCTACTATCCAGTTAGTGGAACTAACTACAAACTAACTTTGTCTTACCTTACTTGCTTTGATAATGTACCATCAGGTTGCTCCTTTTCTACTTGCCTAGCATGGCAGGGAAAAAAAAATATTAGCTACCGACGGAGAATGCAAATGGAAAAAAAAAACTGCAAAATTATCAATATACCGGAATTGTATAACCGCATGTTGCTTGCTGCAGGATGGGTGATCTGTAGGTATGTCTGCCACCCTTCTTTCCCTCCCAAAAAGGTAACAGCTTTGACGATGTATGTAAAGGGGTTCTGTTAATCATACATACATCTTAGAACAGAAGCACAATTAAAGGAAACCTTTTTTATCATAATGAATAGATTCCCAAAGACGGACTCAGAACACTCAACAGAGAAAATGAATATTGAAATTTGCACATGAAGGAAGGATAACTGAACCTTTTGCGTGCTTACAAGATATGGAAAATCACCAAAAACTATGTCATCACAGAAACAAGATGGGAAAGCACAGGTTGGGAGCGCTAACCACTATGTATGTTCACTTTAGTAATGGAACTTGCCTGATCTAGAATTTCACTAGGCAACTAAATACTACACAAGTCAATAAAACTTCACCACATTTTATGTTGAAGGAATAAGATGCATGAGCATCAAGAGGAACAATAACCAAAATAATATGGTTCCATATTTTCCAGGGAGAAAATGAGCAAAAGCCAAAAAGTGTAAAAACAAAATTTCCACAGGTACTAAACACACCAAATTACAACCATTCATTTATGTGCAAAAGACATAAACATGCAATATTTTATATATGAAAAGAACTCCGAAACAATCAAATATTGCTTTAACTGTCCAATCTCCATTACTCTCACCATCACATCCAAGCCAATCAATGATCTGAACTTGAAGAAGACGTCTCTATTAGGAGAAGAGGTGGGGGAATAACAACAGGTTGCTAGTATCAACAATCAGTGTTATAGGGAGAGGTTAAGTGTGTGATAGAAGAAATGATATGGACACAAAAAGGTTGTTCCAAACCTATGGTCACTTAAACAAGAAATGAAAACTATGGATTGCAGCCAAGGTCTTACAAAAACCAATAAGAATCTTCAGTTATTAGCTCTCCAGCCACTCAACTTTAAGAATTATGGACACAATTTGCAAAAAGGCTTATAACAAGGGACTTTATGGTTTAGGGTATTCTTTAAAAAAGCAACCACAGTCTGCACTCAGCAGCTTCATAATTATTCACTTGAACTCATGTTTTACCATTAAAAAGAATATGTAGGTTGCATGAAAGGAAGCAACAACAAAAAGATAACTAAGATTCAAAGACTTGCCATTCAAAACTTCACCACCCTTGAAAACATAAAGCCGCCATCTTACATCAGGTTTCCGCCCCTCTGGAGGCTCGGTGAACAGTAGTGTTATACCTGAAAAAATAGCAACCACTCTAAAAAACCAGTATCCATTTTCTTTTTCTTTTTTACAAGAGAAACAAATATAAATGCATAATCTCTACATTTTCTATACACAAACTGTTTTCCTAGTTTTTCAAAGGTGTGATCAAGTTTCCTAAATTAAGTGATGTGGTTGTCCTTTAGTTTCTCATTGTGAGTGGGGTTATAGTTGTACTTTATTTAAACCCTTTTAGGCTTATAATCAATGCATCTCATCCTCTCCCTATTATCTCAAAATGGTATTAGAGCATCACCAGCCTTAGCTCAATTTCCTGTTATATATATGTTGTCATATTGTTCGCAAAAGCCCTATGATTTCTCTGTTGTTGGTTGGTATGATGTGATGCCTAAGAATTGATGTGGGCAATAGTATATTTAATCGTTCTTCATGGAGAGCATCAAGACCCAAAAATTTAGAAATTTTGATTCAAAATATGCCAAACTGATGTGCTATCAATTTGAAGGGTGCTTTAAGATTATTGAAGATGTTGAAGATCACAATTTTAGAAAAACAAAAAGTCAGGGCTTAAGGAGGCATGGAACAATCATTCAAGGTGACAAAATTTTATGTTTTGAAGTTCTTACTTATGTTTATGAGTTATGTAACAAGCTGGGCATGAGTGACATCTATGCTCCAACTAGAGGGTAAGTGTTGGAGAACAGAAGTATATTGTAATTAGGAGTTTCAGTTAATCAGAATATTTGGTTTCCATGGTTGTCCTTTAGTTTCCTAAAGTGATTAGGTCTGTACTCTAACCCTTTGAGGGTTCTGATTATTCCATCTCCTTCTCCCTGTTTTCTCAACGCAAATATTGACAATAAACAATATTGAGAATTTTTTTATCAAAACTGAAAGACATAAAGATCTCACCCTTGACTCTATTGGTTTCGGCAGCAAGCTTTCCAGATAGCTCAAATGAAGGTTTTTGCTGCAAGAAGTAGTAAAAGGGACAAAAAAGTAAGCACAATTGCAACCTTCCACCCATTCGAACAGATGATTGGCACTGAAATGCTAATACTAGGAAATAAAAGCAGTAAGGATAAACAAGATCTATCACAGCTTCACCTGGTAACTGAGAATAATTTGGCATTAATAACAAAAGAGTAGATGATAATAGTTATGATGTCAAGAAAGAATGCCACACCATGCTACACATTTCTTACCTTTTGCTTTGCTTCCAAGGCCTCCTCAGCAGCCTTCATCATAGCTACTGGATCATTCTCATCATTCCTGCCCAATTAAGCAACCAACAGCCCATCAAAAACTACATCAAGGCATATCGAAATAAAAGCAGTGCATACTCAGAAACTGAAATAACGGAGCCCAAAGCATTATGTGAATCTAGATTAGTAAATTAACACGCATTTATTGTTTGAAAGGAGTGCACTACAGCAGCTATGCTGTTTCTTATTTGATTGTTCTTAGGTTCCTTTTTACAATATTTTTGTGAAACAACAATACATCAATATTTCAAATGTTTATGATTTCTTATTTGATTCAGTTTATAATCAATTGTTCACCAAAGCTGTAAAAAAAATTTAAAAAAACCAACTCACCTATGCTCAGCTTCCCTTGAATTTGGCTCCTGAAAATGTTTACCCATTGTTAGACACTTAAGATAAGAATCAATGCAATTAGAAACAGAAACAACTTATAAGCAACAGGAATCAAATTGTGCTAAACTGAATGCAAAAGTAATTTAAATAATTTATTTTGTGTTTTTCTTCATCTGAAGTCTTAAAACATACTACCACTTCCACTATAAAAGTAATATATATCTTCTGAATTTTCACAAAGAAAGAGATATTTGAATTGAAAGTAATGAAAAATAAATCTCTGCAAAACAACTTTGCCAATCTAAATAAATATGAAAAACCGCTTGACTGCATTCATGAGTGAAATTTAAGAATCAATAATTTTCAGTGACAGAATAAAGTTATTGGGGGTGAGGCATTTGAAGGAATGGATATCACCAGACACCTCATCACGAGCCCTGGTATTGGCAGCTGGTTGAGGTGAATGAGATCTATGTCTGTTCTTGTTATGCCGATCCAATGGAGAGGTAGACCGCCCATGCCTTGATCTTGAAGACCTATGATCAGTACCATTTTTTCCAGACCTTCTCTCCATTCTCTCACTATCAGCTTCCCTATCGGAACCCTTGTCCCTTTGCGTACTTCTATCACTCCCTCTGCCATGACTCCTTTCACGGTCCTTCTCAATTACTTTCTCCTCGTCTCTGGTATCACCAACAGGTTGAGGCGAGTGAGATATATGCCTACTCCTGCGTTGCTGATCTGATGGAGAAGTACCATGTCTTGATCTTGAAGATTTACCATCAGTATCATCTCTTCCTGACCGTCTCTCCTTCCTATCGCTCCCAACATCTCTCTCTGAACCCCCTTCCTTCTGTAAATCCCTATCTCCCCTGTCATTATTCCTTTCACGTCCTCTCTCAGTCTCTTTTCCAGCTTGAGCTCTTCTCAACCGTTTTGTCCGGGGAGAAGGAGAGCGAGGAAGAGGAGAGGAAGACCTAGCATGCTTTGGAGACTTAGGGTAACTCAAATGTTTCTCTCTAGGCGGAGAACTATCTCTTTGGGACTTCCTATGTCGAGTAGGTGATCTTTCTGTTCTTGATGGACTCTTCCTAGGTGGGCTCCTCCTATGAGGAGACCCACGATTCCCAACTGGGGATTCTGGATGATTTTTCAGGTTACGCCCCATCAATGAATTCGCAAATGCACAAGTGGACTTCTCCTGGATAAGAAATAGTTGAGAAACAAACTAGAAGTTAAAACTTCAAAGACTACCCGGAAAATACTTGTCTAAAACCTAAAAACTATATGTGATATAAATTCGAATAAAACAACAAAGAACACATAAAGCTCAATGTGGTGCACTGAATTCAGCATATCACCAATTGTTTGTTAACATTTTATATGTTGGGTGCTCATCAACAAAGCCATCTACAAGGTTTACCGAGACATCAAAATTGACCAGCTCACTGAAGCATCAGCTAAATTCATATCAAGGCTTTACTTTCATACTTGACTGAAAGCTAACAATGCAATATCGCACTTCGTACTATAAGTTTCTTAGGAGACCAATAAATTCTCTCCAAATTTAACTTCTACTCACACAGGCACACACAAATAGCAAGAAGAAAACGTGAATGTATAGCTGAAAACCCTAAGCTCCCTTGTTTCCATGAATTTCTAAACCCAATTTTCTTTAAGCTGATGGTCAGAACCAATCCACTTACCCGAGACAGAGTCCTCTGCTTTCACCCTCAACGGCAATGGCGACCCTGAAGCTTCTCAAAGTCTGATTCTTCTCTCTGCCTGAACTATGGACTATGGACTATGAGCACAAGTATGGGGACGATTGACGATGAAAGCGTAGGCGGTCTAGGAACAGCCGGGACAGTGAGAGTGTGAAAGCCCAAGCCCAAGCCCAAGCCCTAATTTTTTTTTTTTACTATTCTTTTAAAATTACTAAAGCAAACCAAAGAAAAGATAAGTACGTAACAACATGATGCGCCTTCTTATGACATAAAATCAGTTCTGGATGGTAGAACACTAAACATAAAATCTTTCGTTAAATCAGTTGTTTAACTTTAATGTTTAAAAATAAATAATATAATATTCAGTTAATTTTTTGCGGGAAAATTGTGAGGCACTTGGTTAATTTGGTTTCTTCTAAATCTTATATTTGCAAATTTACTTCCATTTGTTTAAACTTTTTGCGAAGTGATGGAATAACATGACTTTTAAATATTTTTCTCATAGTATAAAGCGAATGCGCGCTTATTTGTTCTTATCTGGATTTACCTAAATTCTCATTAAATGTCACAACTAAGTATTGTCAAAGTTTGGGCGTTTCTTATTAACGTACATTTTTTGTTTTTTCCTATTTGGTAAGAGTCAATGGTTCCATAGAAATCAGATCAAGATCAGACAGGCACTGTACAACGTTCGTAGAGTTCAGTATTCCACCAACCCCAAACAGGAGCCACAACAATTCGCCTCTTCTGCTCCCCTTTACTTTGCACCTCTACAAGGTCACTGCAACACTTGCTTCAAAGAATAAGCTTAAGCAAACTCACCATATATATACATTATTACAGACAAGCCTTATATCACCATGGCACCCGACATTGATATGCTCTCAATGTTACCTGATCCTCTTCTTTTCATCATCATCTCCTTCCTGCCCTTCAAAGAAGCAGCAAGAACCTCTGTCTTGTCCCCGCGTTGGCGTCACATTTGGCATTCCACCACCAGCCTCGAGTTCAATGAACGTTTCTTTTCCAACTACCAAAGACATGTCTTCACTGAGTTTGTGCAACACTGGATGGCAACCTACCAAGAACCCAGAATAGATAAGTTTCTCCTCACATTTTCTCAGCCTAGAGAATCGGATGTTGTCCTAGAAAATTGTATCAGGTTTGCTCTAGCGCGTAATGTCAAAGTGCTAGGGCTTGATTTCTCTGATCCCACATGGGATGAAGATGGTTTTGACACTCATGCAGCACAGTTTGATTTGCCCTTGTGTGTTTACAACCACCAAGTCCTAGAATCGTTGACCCTATTCTCATGCAATATCAATGTGTTGGGGTTTGAAAATTTTGGTTTGTTGAAGCACATTTCATTGGGTTGGATTGAATTGCCAAGATCTTCTGTTAATGCTCTGTTAGTGAAATGTGTGTTGCTGGAAAGTCTGACTCTGAAAAACTGTTGGAATATGGAGTTTCTTGATGTTTGTGGGAGGGACTTGAAGCTGAAAACCTTGGTTGTGAATAAATGCTTGTTTCATTATGCAGACTTTACAATTGAGGCACCAAATCTGAGATACTTGAAGTATTCTGGCCCTGTGGCCACATTTGATGTGGAGAAAACTAGGGGATTGGAAGAGGTGGAACTTGACTTTGGGGATGAGTCTGAATTTAATAATATAATGGGTGATATTGTCTATCAACTCCTCTATGAACTTTACCCCAGCAGCTCATTGACAGTTTGCACTTACATGCTTCAGGTATGTACTTTAATTTTCTCCAACTTGTCACTTTTAGTTTAATTAACATGTGGTTATATATATATGTTACGTACTATATATATATTGTTAATTAATAGTACATGAGATGCTTAGTACCTGTTGTTGTGGATTCACACTTATTGTGTGTCTTGTTAGGGGTCACCAAAAAGCCCAAGGCCCGAAGCCCACCCGAAGCCCGCCCGATCCATTGGGCCCGAAGCCCGATTAGGCCCGAAATTTGTTGCGGCCCGGCCCGGCCCGAAAGTCTCTTGGGCGGGCTTTGGGCCATCCCTTTGAAGCCCAAGGCCCGCCCGAAGCCCGGCCCGTTTAGGCCCGCCCAAAGCCCGAAAAATGGTCCGAATTAGGCCCGAATTTTAATTCCTATAACAAT
>QANT01007897.1:0-14167 GCA_003254885.1 Purshia tridentata
ATACCGATGAAATTAGACGGAAATGTGATATTGCAAATTTTTTTATATTTAGATGACAAATTAATTTAATTTTTAATTTCAATACATGAAGGTATTGCAAAACGAAATAATTATCCAAATAAATGACTTGTAAAAAAGCCGGTAACAATAGTGCACTTTCCTAAGAAAAAAAAAAAAAAAANAAAAAAAAAAGATTTGAAGAGACGGAAAAACCGTTCCATTTCGACGGTGTCCAAATTCCAAACCACTTGCTTCGTCTCGTTCTCAGTTCTCAACTTGTCATAGACACACCTCGCAGTTCGCAGGCTCTGTTTCTCAAGTTGGTCAGAGAAAATGGACGGCATAGACTCAGTGGTGGATCCTCTCAGAGAGTTCGCCAGGGACAGCGCTCGACTCGTCAAGCGGTGCCACAAGCCTGATCGCAAAGGTAACTAACTAACTACCTATCTACGCTTTCATTTCCGGATCTGGGTTTTCTGGATTCGGTTTTTATTTATAGAATTATTCTTTGATTAAATTGTGTCTAATTGATTGTTGATCTGTGGTGTAGAATTCACCAAGGTGGCGCTCCGTACAGCCATCGGGTTCGTTGTTATGGGATTCGTTGGGTTTTTCGTGAAGCTCATTTTCATTCCCATCAACAACATCATCGTCGGCTCTGTTTAGGTATTGATTTATCGGGTTGTAATTGACATGCACTTGAATTAAGCTGTGTTATGTAATATGGGTGTTCGAAAATTGGGTTTTTTTCAACAGGAGATTAGATATATTGATTAAACTGCATGCTAGCTATGCGCGATGTGGATTAATGTGTTTGGGCAATTGTACTACTTTGTGATGCCTTGGAAATTGAATGCCAAATTGTTTTTGTTCAGTTATTAACCCAAAGTTTCAATAAAGAAGGTACGGTTGAGTTAGCATATGCATATGTGATGTGTGTGTCTTGAGCATATGCATATGTGATTTGTTGGTTTTTTGGTGCATGGTACTTGGTTTTGAACATTTCATCACTGTATGAGTGGTTTTAGGATTTGGGAACTTGGGATAGGTACCCATTGGTGTTGCATCTTGGTATCGGTTAGAAATAGATGATGTTATTGGGTCTATCTGCCTGTGGTATGATTGAGAAGTTAGGTGCTTTACCCTGTGAGTGTATTTATGTTCCTGCATATGATTTGGAAGTTGGGTATGAAAGCCAAGGCAGTCAGCTCAAACATTAAACATATAACCCAAATATGTCCACTATCCAATTAACACTAACTTTTTTTATATAGGTTCATGTTTAGTGGCTTCACTAATTTGTGTGAATATATTGATTTTAGATTCATTAGGTGTTGTGTTTTAGAGCAGAGACTCACCAGTTGGTTTGGAGTGTTTCAAAATTATTTCTTATTTTTGGTTCTCGAGTAATATGGCGTGATTGGGGACTGATTTTGTTTTCTTTTGTAATTTCAGGTCATGCTCGAGGTTATCTTTTAGATGATGGAGGCAGCATCTTGTATTCGAAGAGAAAGAAGTAGTATTTGGTTCTCATTTGGGTTGTTCTAGAATATGTTTGCGATACTTATGTAAAACTATGATGAAACTTCCTAGTTTTTCATAATTGAGACCTCATTCCATTTCCATGCGTCTCTTTTACCTCTTTTGATTTTAAAATTTTGTTGCCCGGTATTGTTTTACCAACTTTTGATCATCATCTCTGTGACAAAATGCAACAGGATAGTAACGTACTAAGAACAAACACCTACACACACGCACCTACACCTGATGCAGTGCCAAGTCTTGCTTTTAATTTGCTTGATCTTCACACAATTGAGTTTGAGCAGATGAATCAGTGGAATCGATGATTCAGACACCCCCTACACTTTTGGCCTATATAATGACACTAGACTCGAGCATAATTTAGATCGGGAAATAGTGTCGACACAAAAGCAATAATCTGTTTCTTTAGGCAGTAAAGTATGTTTCCATGTGGTTGGTAATACCTTCACCTTGATTTTTTTTATGTGAGTTTTTGGCTATCAAAGCAGAATTATGAAACAGAAATGTCTACTAAGCACCTCCTTGGCATGCTAAAAACTTACACATCAATGTCTATTGGCCATCAAAATCACTAATCAACCGCCATGTTATATAACTGACAAGCGTCGAGAAAGTCATTTATGGTTGAGGCTTGAACGTGGCCCAGCAACTACTCATTAGCTAGCCTTCTTCAACTTTACTCATAACTACCAAACAAACCCACAATAAATGTTTAATATATTTTCTGTTATTCTTAAGAAAAAAAGCAATTTCAAGGTTCAAAGAAAGTATTGAAACACCAACTCTTTGTTGTTGTTATTCTTTTTCATAGGCAAACAAATAGCGGATCCATCTCAAAATGTAACATTCCATTAGGTAACAAACAAACACGTGGATAAAAGAAAAGATACGCTTGAAACAAAAGCAAAACATTCCTTCTTCCTCACTCAAGAAGACACCGAGTAGACTTTTTCACCACTAACAGCTTAAATTATAAAGCAAAAACCCACCACAACACCCTCCAAGGAGGATGTGATAGTGGATGTGGAGGTGCTGAAAGCAAAGAGAAACACGAAAAATGCCCCCAGAAGTGCCTCATTCTCGCTCTTTTGTAACTCCTCTAGTTCAATTCTCTCCTCCAGTCTCACCTGAGGCACAACTATATCAACCTTGCAGGCACAAGCATTTCAGAGGAATCACAAACATGAACTTTACCAGAAAGAAACTCTTCCCTTTCCTTGTTTTGATCCTGTCAATCATTTCTGTACTCAGACTTGTTAGAATTGCAATAACTACATCTACTTCTTCCCCTCCATTGCCTCCTGCTCGTGCAGGCACATGTTCTTTTCCTTCCACATGCACTAAATCTACATCAGAAAGAAGCCTCTCTGCCAATGCCACCGGCCTCAGGAAAAAGGAATACCAACTTCTGAAGAATCTCATTTCCCAGAAAGCTCCCTGCAACCTCCTCATTTTTGGGCTTGAACCTCAGTATCTGTCTCTCTCATCAATCAATGAAGGCGGCACCACCATCTTTCTAGAGGATGATCATAACAAGATAAGCAAAATGAAAACAAGTTCCAACACCACCAAAGTCTACAAGGTCGACTACCAGATACCTGCAAAAGAGGCTTACAAGCTGCTCAGGCATGCAAGGAAAACCCCAGCTTGTGCACCCACCTCAAAACTGCTTCAAGTATCAAAATGTCAGCTCGCGTTGAAAAATTTACCACAAAAAGTTTATGAGCTTGAATGGGCTGTGGTGGTGGTGGATGGGCCAAGCGGGAATACGCCAGAGGCACCAGGCAGGATGTCAGCAATCTATACTGCTAGTATGATAGCAAGAAATGGGAATACTACACATGTAGTAGTGCATGATGTAGACCGAATGATTGAGAAGTGGTTTTCCTGGGAGTTTCTGTGCAGTGAGAACTTAGTTTCTTCCAAAGGGAACTTATGGAACTTCAGGATCATAGGTCCATCAAATTCTACAAAATTTTGCCCTGCCAAACCAGTTACGATAGTGTAATATAATAGCTTTCAATTTGTTTTTTTTCTGCTGAGATATAAGTACAAAGAGACAAGCTCATTTGATTATTGAGCTTTTTCTATAGTGAAATGGGGAAAATAGAAAAACCAGATGCCATGGCAGTTTTTTGTGAACCAGCTCAGCATGGCAATCAAGGAAAAAATTTCAAGCTATTTTGTATCCGTGCCATGCACTGGGGGCAAATTCCAGTTGTTGCCAGATAGAAAGCCAGTTATTTCAAGTTGGGAGATTGCAGCCATAAACAGAGTAGGAGATATGGGTGTAATATCCAGTTCCTAGTAGAAAAAGATTTCCATCACTTCTTTCTTTTATTTATTTTATTTTATTTTGTAAATAAGGATTACAATTTGTGTGTAAATCTGTTTACAAAGGTTGTAATATCCAGTTCCTAACAATGTCAATATTATTAAGGGTGTCATAGTTCACAAAGTTTTTGCAGTTAAAAAATCAGGGTAGAAAATGCCTAATCAAGTGATCACTGACGCTGTCAAACTGTTTCAACATAAATCATTATAGATGGATCAAAATATTGATGCCACCAAAACAAATATCGTTCTCATTTGCCACATGCATGAGATATGGAGAAAAATTGAACTTGAATATATTTGATGGAGAACTCAAGGAGTGGTATGGGCAGTCGAACTTAAAGCTCTATTTTGTACAAAAGCCTAAAAACTGAGTATCCACTTTTGGGCTGAATTTCATGCTGAGCGCTTACAGCCTTTCTATCAAACTTCCAGCTCAATTTGATTTATACCCCAAATGCATGGGGAAAAGTAGAATATATGCATAGTCGTTCTCCAACAAGTCTGTCATCAGAGCTATCATCAAGTCACATAACCATCACGGAACAATTATTCACTTGCATCAGTTCGCTGCATGAAGGGAGACACAAAAATATTCCTAAGCATTAGGAATTCTTTAAATGTGCATGTTGAGTCTGCATTTTAGAAATCTTGAAAAAATCTATAACAAATTGGCATGGTAAGTGAGGACATGGAACTCACCATCCTTTTACTGACGTAGGGCTGTATCTTAATTGGCATCTCAGATTGACTTTCAACCTTCGGTAATTTTTGTTTCTCCAACTCAAATTCTTTTCTAGACTCTTTTCGGCTACCAGATTGCCAAACTCGACCAAAATTAGGGAGCCAATTCGCGTCGCAGTCGTTCTTGACAATCTCACCTCTTTTCTCCATCTCCAGCTCCCTCTTTCTCCTTTCAGCCCAGGCTGCACCCACTCGATTTGGGTTCAACTTCTTGGACTTCCCCAAAACTGGTTTTAGTGGCACACTTAGCTGAATTTCTTCGTCTGCTTCAAACCAAGGAGGAGATGCTCCAGAATGCACATTTCCACTAGCCTCTTTAGGACCCATGGAAGAAATTTGAGTGAGATTCTGGAAACCTGAAGAAAAGAATCTTAAATGAGGATGCACCACACACATCAAGTAAAAAATAACTTTACCAACCTCCTGCATTAAAGATGTAAATAAGTTTTTCCACAATTCCTAATAACATATGGCTCATTGCTCAAATGATATACATTTGGCATCAGGATAATCAGCAAAATAGAAGCAGAGAACATAGAACAAACCAACAATAAATACCCGGAAAACTGCTCTGTCCTTTTGTCATTCTTTCATGATTATGCACCTCGCTTGTCTACACCAAACATATTACATGATTTCCAATTAAATAGCCGTGCATTTAAATTCAACCGCAAGAAACAGATGCTTTTTCTGAAAGAGTGTGGAAGACAAAACTTACCCCTTCTTTATTGAAATAACCATCAGCTAACCCTTTTCTACCATTACTACTGCTAACTGAGTCACAAAGTAAGCACACAACAGATAACATAAAACTAAAATAAGCATTTCATTATATGGGAGGAATTTCTACTAAAACACAAACCAAATATATAATAAAAAATGCATTATATAAACAGAACATGCAGACCTGTGAAACCATATGAATTTATGGAGTACGTACCAGAACATGTTTCCCCTTGTAAAGCAGGGGTAGTAAGATCTTGCCGAAAAAAGCCAACATTCGCAACTTGAGGGGGACGTGAATGGGATACCTGATACTCATTCGTATGATATAGTAAAGGCATAACACCATTTGAAAAACTCGAATTATTACTATTTTCAAAAGTATCTATAATTCCGTATTTGAGTTCATTATGGATATCATTTGAAGGTCCAAAAATTGGTCCTTGAGATCCTTCACCAGATGGCACAGCTTTACTCTCCAAATCCAATGATTTGCAATTCTTCTCCCACTGCAACCACAAAGAAAGAAGTATTCAATTAATAACTTTTGTTTTATAATTCTCTGTATTTGATGATTCTATTTTCTGAACAAATCAAACAAAATCACAATTCCATAGAACTGAAGAGCCTTATATGACATAAAAGATGACTGAAAGTGAAAGCATACAATTCCTCTAATTATTGTTTGTAATACAATACAATTATATATACCTTAGTAAGGTCAGCTTCTGATATCCTAAATGTATCGACGCGATCCATTCCTCCACCGTATTTCCATAAAAAATGTTTCAAATTCTTCAGATGTCCCGCACTTGCAAGGTGATTAATTGCATTACTACTGATAATCAAAAACACCAATAGAGTTTGTTTAACACCAATGTCATATATCATTAAGCACTATTTGGTTAGCTTTCAAATAACGCAAAATGCACAACAATTTTCCAAATTTTCTTTTTATTTCCTCTGTTTTCTCAGCAACCAAACAGCAATTGAACAGCTAATTCAGGAACGAAGATGAAAATCTTACCAAGCGAAGGAGCTATCGAGCTCGTTGATGTCGGTGTCGCAGAAGACGCACCAGAGGCGGTTGCGAGGGGCCAGTTCGGGGCGGAGAGGGCTGGGGTTTTTGAGAAAGAAGCGGACGTCGGAGAGCTTGGTCTGGAACCGAGAGAGGAAGGTGGAGAGGGACTTGGTGTGGCTCGGGATGTACTTGTGGTTCGGACCTTGGTCGTGGTTCAGCTTGCAAACCGTGCAGTACTCGAATTCGTACTTCTTTCTCTTCTTGTTCTCCTTCTTCTGCTTCCCCTGCTGCTTCATTGTATTGGTTTTAGGGTTAGGGTTCGACAGGTGAGCCTGTGTCTCCTCCATTGTCGTACGGACAACTTCTCTCTCACACTCTCTTTGGAATTCGGATTGTACAGTACCGGTAAAACTAAAACGATGATGTTTAAGCTAAAGTCGTTATTTCCAATGGCGGTTCCACGAACTCTTTGAAAACTCTATCAGGAGTAACGTATCCGGAATGTAATTTTTGGGTTTTGGTGGGGTACAAGAAAAATCCCAAAACCCATTTTGCCATCCCAAATCTGCTTCTTGAAGGATCATGCCAATTTTGTCAAACTTACAAACCAGTAAAAACTTTGTTTATATACTATTTTTAAAAAGATGTATGTATAATTTAATTCTAAAAAAATTATATATATAAAAACGCGTAAAAAATATTTACTTGTCATACTATGTTATAATAATATAGTAAGTTATTTTATCATATTTTTACACTGGTATTATGATTAACATATTGAGCATATATAACATATTCTTTTTTTTTAAACCGATAATATAACATCTTAAATATTCAATAAGAGAATACTTTATTATGTATTATGTATGTGTTTCTAATACCCTACATACAATAACTACAATCTAGCATATTTTTCATGCATACATGATTTCATGTAATCCACGGGCCCAATTGTCTGAAAGTTTACGAATGAGGCTTCTTAAACTTGTTAGAGCCAAATTGAACATAATCAGATTGACTACTGCATGTACAGTTGCTATTAGCTGCATAACAGCACGCATCAGTTTGGCTCACTTCAAGTAAAATTCTCAGCTTCTCACAGTAAAAACTTCTGTCCCATGTACTGCTTTTCAGTGCAAATGTTACTGCTGGTAAGAAAACTTTTCAGGTTTTTTACTGGTGGGAATAGTAGTTAGCAGCTGGAGAAAACATGGTAAGTGGAAGTCTCTACGAACAAGTTAAAACCCTCTGTTGCAGACAGCTTTATGATCTTTATGAAGTTGAAAGATAAAGCTAGCATGATCGAGTAGTGTGATACACATCTCCACATGGTGCGACTGCAACAGTTTGAGTCCCGCCATGATCATCTGATTATGAACTTTCCTACCTTCAAAAGTGAGCTGCCTTTTTTCCTTGATTGGTCAGGAAATGAATAGACCGAACAATCTTGTTGATTCAGTGACTATCTCTCCTTTGAAACCTTCAAAACACATGAGAACAGGCTTATTTTTTTGGGAAATTTACATTATTTCTAGATCTCTCTGTATATACCATAAATCACAAAAATGAACTGCATGAATACTACATGTGACCATGACTATGAGCTCCACCATATCCTGTCTCCCTCTTTGCTGCAACAGTGTGCCATCACCACATCCTGCCAAATCTTTTAGTAACTCTCTAATCAATCGTAGAGGTCAGGCACTATCTTTTGTTATAATGAAATACTCTCTTTTTCCCTAATTTATGTAAGCTTGATATACATCGTTGACCAATTCTCTTACAACTTACATTTTTAAGCTGATTGTCTAACGTAATATCAGTGCTTTGTTTGCAAGATGTTTTGGGTTCAAAACCTCCAACCATCATTCTCCACTTCTTTGCTCGTTTGCAGGGTACGTGTATGGTGAGGCTTCACCTATATATTTGCCACTCTTCCTTCATTTTATCCATCAATAATGGTTGGTTCTCAATTGATTTAGATTCATTTCTTATACAACATAAGAACGGTCAAATCTATATATGTGCTAGAATATAAATGTACACTGCTTGCTCTGTGTAACTCAGTACAAAATTATATATTGTACGAATCTTTTTGTTTTGATTATAAGTATGCATTATGTGACGTCCTATTGCTCATGTATGGGATATCAGCAAAAGATTTCTTTGTGGTAACAAGATGCGCCCCTGTTGTGAGGTCCAATTGAACCAACGGTTGGTAGTCATTCACATGCACATGTGAGGTAGAGTTTAGAAACATTAGTACAGTAATGGGTTAATTAGAGCAAGTAATTAAGTTTTAGAGTTATGATTAAGCATATCATTCTGCACAGAAATAAAGGCATCATTTGAAGATCATATGTGGACAACATGAAAAGACAAATGTTAAGGTTGTGTCATAATGACTAGTTTGATGGTTAGGCAAAGCATGCCCTACCATCTTTTATCTTGCTCTGATCAACATTCAGAAAGAATTGATGGCCCTGGTATTTGGTATTTCCTTGATAGTGTGCCCAAAAATTAGAGATCCAAGACAAGGTCTCTCCATAATGTGGGTGGTCATATGTCAGAGAACTGAGTTATCATCATCAAAATAAAACTATTACATGATGATCTTTTAAATCAATTAGGCTCCACCAGGAGGCTTTTTATCTTTTTTTTGTTAAGTTAGGATTTCAGAGCCATGACTTCCATCATTGGTATACATCCAACTTTTCTGCAGCAGAGAGCATCTTATGATAACAACTGCTGGGTTTTTCCTATAGGACAAGTACATATTCAATTCTTAATTAGTATCTTTCTTTGCATCTTGGTAAAGATCATGTGTTTGATCCTTTACAGGAGTAAATACAGAAAGTAGAAAGAAAATCACTTGGTTTTGCGGAGTGGCTTGTGCTCTCTATGCATAAACCCAATCTAAAATAATAGGGATGATAGTGAAACCACATCATACCTATGAAAACAGAACTTTATCCCAGGGAATCATATCTTTTTGAAAGGTCAAACAGTGAACAGCCAAAGGGTGGTAGTGGCATTAAAGTCTTTTTGAACTAGTGTTTGGATATTTGGTGAGTTAGGCCAAAACCCAAGTGGTGAAGAAGTGAAAAAAGTTTGAACATATTCTGTACAGATCTTAAGTGATTCTGGCAACCAAATAAAGGATCAGGCTTGCAATAATCAATTAAATTAAATCCTGGTCGTTACCTTTTTTTTGGTTCTCTCATTCCCATGCCTTCAATCCTTGCCATTTGCAAATGCACTTTTCGGAAGCACCTAATTTTGAGACTATGTGACACTTTGTGCCCACTAGAACATGCCTAGCTCTTGCTCTTACCTTATCAAGAATGAATAAGTCAGTGTATTATTGAAGGTGGCTAGCTACCCTTGGCTGATTAACTGTATTAATTTGAGTGATGTGTGTTCTCATCCCAACAACATCTTGAAAAAAATCCCATTTGTACTGTTCAGTATTGATCATTTGATCCTATCCAAAATTGTATCTTTTTGTGTTGGATTGGAGACATGGGTAGTGGGTGTTTGGTTTTCATGAACAAAAGTTAACAAGTTGAATCCAAGTGGATACAGCTACGTATAGAGTGTCTTGTTGCTGGTGAATTACTTACCTTTTTGTTCTGATTCATTTGCCTTTCTATATCGACATCAGGGGTTCTGAATTTGACCCTCTCTTACGTCAGATTTGACTATACCCTGCCACCTCCTTGTCTTGAGTTGGCTTTAATATCAACAGTAGTAGTAAGAAAACTGCAATTTCAGAATTGGGTTTCTGTTTGCAACTTAAGCCTCATAGCTAAGTTAAAAAAACAATTCTGATTATGTTCTTTATTTAATAACTATTTTGTCATTGTACTTTCTTTGCTTTGAAATAGAGTTTGCAGCAAATTCTAATAGTGTATTATGGTTATCTATCTTAGCATAAGAGACTGATATCAGTGAGTCATTAGTTGATTTGCAGTCTGCAGCAACTGGTCAACATAGCAGATATGGAAGCCTAAAAAGTAATGTTCTTATATATGTAACCTTGACATTCATGGAAACATACACACTTCCAATTATCTCATATTCATGCTGGTCTATTGAGTGATTGAGTCTTTGGTCTCTGAATCTGATCTCTAAATAACATTCATTTGAGACCCCACAACTTCAGCTGTATGCTTTCAGAGATTGTGTGTACCAGTCTGCAATTTGTTTTGAACCACGTCAAGAGTATGCAATGCAAGAAATTAAGGTTTAAATTCTGATATAAAATGCTCCAATGCTGCCTCATGTTTATAACCTGCAAGGTGTATATATGTGTGTGTACCTGTATATATATCCTTAAACCCCAATGAATGCATTAAGATGATTGATCAGTCTTATATAAGCAGCATATGTAAAAATGTGCTTGTTTCAAGCTTGACCCAGTTGGAAGATAAATGTAAACATAAAGTAGTCTACTCTATTTACAAATTTGGACTGAAATTAAATCAGTGGGTGCAGCATCTATTCTTCTGTGTTGGGTCTCAAATAAAACAAAGCAGCAGCTTAATTATAAGAATTATTCATCACACAGAATATATATCATGAAGCATTGCTCAAATCTCATCGATGATCATGTCGATCCTTTTGTTATAAATATTTCCCTTCGGAAAAATTAATTCCAGGAATCCCAATACTCTGAAGAAGGAGATTAATTAATTAATACAGAAAAATCTGATAGCTCTGATGTTAATTAATTATGAGGCCTAAACCTTTGCCTGCAAGAGTGGCAAGTGATCTCCATGCACGTAGAGTCCACCTGCCGCATTGCCTTCTCCTTCATTCTCTCAGCCTTTTCCACCTCTTCCCTCGCCCTCTCCCACACGTGCCTTGCACGTGTGAACTCAGACTGCGCCAGCTCCATCTCCCTCCTCGTCAGCTCTCTCACTCTCTCCGCGTACGCCTTCTCCATCGCGGCCAGTTGGATTTGCTCCGCCGCCTGCCATTTCAGGGCCTCCACGCAGCCCGTCTTGACGGGCTTCACCGGCCCATTATGATGGTGGTGGTGATTGTAGTCCGACGCAACCACAGGCCTTATTGGCCTCACGCTGATTGACAGTTGCAAGTCCACCGAATTAGGCCCTTCCTCTGCTGCTGCTGCCGCCTTTGATCGAAATCTTATCGAAGAATTCGACGGCTGGGATGTGCTCCTTTGCGATGAAGGAGTCATAAAGTGAGGAGCAGGAAGCAGCTGCAGCTCCTTTTGATCATCATCTTCCATTGGACAGAAACAAAGAAAAAAACAAAAGTGGGGAGCAGAGAGGAACTACTCACTAAGGTGGAGGTGCTGCTGCTGACTGATAGAAAGAAAGAAAGAAAGACCTTGTGGGATGCCAAAAACTCTCTGCCTATATATAAACAACTCAAACATGCAAAAATTACGGTTATGCTCCTGTTGTATGAGAAATGACTAATGTCTAATGGTTTGTGCTTGCACTCTTGAGAAGAAGGGTGTTTTTGTAAATTAATATCAGAAGATTTGGACAGCGGGGAATTCAAAAGTCCGTTATAGAAGAGCCAAAGTATGGGGAAAAATAACGGATCGCGTTATTGGGCTATGAGTAGCTTTTTTGTGTTTATTGTGGAGTAGGGGAGTGGTGTCACAATCTCATCTGCTCATGTCTCAGTTTTTCATTATTCAAGTTTAAGGCTCACACACACATGAGGTTTTAATACTTTTAATAGACATCATTTGTTTCTTACAACTCATACATATACTAACACATAATTTGGTAAGATTCAAAACTATAGTTCTTATTGAACCCTATAATCATTGGGCACCAGAAAATTATACAAATAGTTAGCTATATATATTATATCATTTTGAGAAATTTAACCTCAAATCACGAAACAGCAAATTATGAATTGGAATTGACCTATTTAATCTATAATAAAAACTCTCCTTATATATTTGGATTTAAACCTCCCCTTCTCCTGTAAAAAAATAATCATTATTAAAAATCTGAATTTAAGATTCTCATTTCTTTCTCTCTTATTTTATTAAGTTAAATTATTTGACCCTTTTAACTTTTTCTTTGTAGGGAGATGAGGATGAGAGGGTTAGGGGGTGTGGGTATGTAATAATTACAATCGCACGTGCGTTGGGGGATTGTTTATGGGCTTTTATCTCTTTAATTTTTATTTTTGGAGATGGATTTAAGCTTTATGGTAGGCCTAGGTTGTCGGCCCTCTTGTACAAAAGGCCCTTACTTTCTATCTGAGCAGCCCACGCTTCAGGCAGATTGGCACGTGGGATGGTCACACCCAAGTGAAGTGAAGCTGAACATGATTGGGTTACTAACTCTGCCACTTGGGCCATTGATTTCTAAATGACCTTTCTTCATCCAACATCATGTGACTCAGAGAGAGGGAGGTTTCATAAGAAAAAATAATATAGCCAAAACCAAAATGAAATTGTGGAGAGTGGGATTTGAACCCACGCCCTTTCGGACCAGAAGATTACAACTCGGGCATCTCCACGTGGATGGCTTAACGTGGAAAACTTTACTTCTTATATGTCCTACCAACCACAACAAATACATATTTATAAGAAGAAAAATAAAATCGAAACAAATGTGACATGTTTATTCTCTAAATCATTCAATCCAAATCCACCAAAATGAAATTGTGGAGAGTGGGATTTGAACCCGCGCCCTTTCGGACCAGAAGATTACAACTCGGCCATCTCCACGTGGATGGCTTAACGTGGAAAACTTTATTTCTTATATGTCCTACCAACCACAACAAATACATATTTATAAGAAGAAAAATAAAATCGAAACAAATGCATGTTTATTCTCTAAATCATTCAATCCAAATCCATTTTATTTGAGTTTTCTCTGTTGAATCATATTAGATTTTTGAAAAGTGAAAACTAATAAGCAAATTGAATTTTCAATTTTAGTTGACAAAAAAAAGGGACAAGTTTAAGGAAAATGTCTTGAAGATCTCTCAAATAATGGTTGCAATTAGGTATACATTTTGTTTACGCTACTATAAATCATGTGGTGGACATCAAAGTCCCACCAAGGCAAGGGCCCAAGAACTAGGTTGTTGGTATCTATATGTCTCTAAGATGCTGCCATAAAAATCGTGGAAAGGTTTTACTTTAAAAGGGAAAGTTGTAGGTTTTGAGGGTGGGCAAGGGCATGTGGTAGTTTTGGAATTGGGAGGCTTTTAAGAGTGTGTGCCCCTAATCTATTATCAGCTTTTCGAACCTGCCCAATATAACCCACCCCATTTGAGGTAGTGATGGAGGTCACTTTAGGACAATGATATATTTATCATGGTCTCCAACTAAGACCTTCGTCAATTTTCTTCATTTGGGTCCCACAATATTATGCATGATGTATATCAATCCCCAACTTCTATAATGAAGGACGTAGTTATTTAGGATTGAGCGTATGAATGATTGTGAACCGTTGATAAAATTAAATTTATAAACATTAATGATTGTCTGTCACTTACGTGCGTGTGAATGATTAACACTAATATTTCTCTCTTTTAAATTTTACTAATAGAAAAACTCTATTCTCTATAATAATTGAGAAAATCAATAGATGAACTCACTATCTTCAAGGTCAAGAAAAAATTATAGGAAAACACAAAATTTTTAAACACTAGCATTTTTGCACCCTCATTCTTAGTGGGGTGTATTGTATATGGATTTTAAAAGACTTTTATGGAGTTTAAAAATCATATGGTATTCAATTAAGACTTTTAAAGACTTTTTAAAAGTCGATAAAAATCTATATGTATTCAATTAAG
>QANT01007898.1:0-14357 GCA_003254885.1 Purshia tridentata
TACTAAGAGATATTTAATATATATATATATATATACACATTTATATTCGTGAGAAGAATAATGTACACTTTTTTTTTTTAGAAGAATAATGTACAATTAGATATGTTATGTTATGGAATAGTCAATCTAACTAAATGAGAGACCCAAAAAATAATAATAATAATCTAACTAAAGGACATAGTTTAATATATATTTGATTAAACTAATATTTCAGGCCCAAAAAATTTAATTAGTATTTCATATTAAAAGTTTGACAATATAATTTCTTTAAGTTAAGAGCTAAATTAAACGCATAACACATAAATAAATCTAATAATTTATAATTATAAATACTCTAAAATAAAAAATGAACCAATTCAAAATAAACGGTATATTTGTATGTTCCTCGAAAAAAAAAAAAAACATTATATTTGTATAACGTACATATCAATTACTCACACGCTTTAAAATTTTTTTTCTCACTCTCATCGAACACCTGCTTTTCTCAATTTGTAATGTACGTAGTTTGTGATGGCCGTCAAATCTCGCGGTAAAGACATACTTGGAGGACTTCACACGGGAATAAATACCAAGCATATTGTAACCACCAGCAATATGGTAATAATTCTTCTTCTTCAATCTCAATTTGGTTAATTTATTTTTACTTCAAATTAAACTATTTATTTAGCCAAAAAAAGAAGATAAAAGTTTTTGCATTCACTTAATTAAATTATAGGTGGAAGAGTACAGTGGACTATCTGTACAACCACACAAAGCTATAGTTGGAGCAAACGTTTTCTCTCATGCTAGTGGAATTCACCAGGTAATTATTTATATGGGACATTAATATTAATTGCTTGTTAGTTATATTTATTAAACTTTGGTTTTTGTAGGATGGAATGCTTAAAAATAAGAGTACCTATGAGATTATTTCACCGGAAGATATTGGGTTCTGCCATTCTAATGAAACTGGAATTGTTCTCGGAAAGCACAGGTTAGTAGTACCTTGTACAAAATTTTCATCGTATAACTCGATCACAATGCAATAACATTATAATACGACTTGATCAACTCAGTTTTGCTAACTTCTAATGTTTTTTTTAATTGTTTCTCGCTTGTTTGCATACAGTGGTCGACATGCTTTGAAGTCTCGCCTCTTGCAGGTATTAAATTAAATATTCTGCTTTGAAAATATTAATTTGGTGTTTTATTTATTTATTTGTCATAAGTTATTAAGTCCTTGTTAATTCTTTTTTATACATTCAGATTGGCCATGATCTGGATGAAAATAAACTTGACGTGGTTTTTAGGCATTTCAAGGCACTGGCCGAGACAAAGAAGGTACGTATCAACAAATTATATTTGGAAAACATAACGTTTAATCTTAAGGACTTAAGTTTTATCTCTTAAATTTTGAATAGAAAATTGGGTATGGGCATAATTGATAAGAATGCGGCATATATAACTTGCATGTACCCAAATATCTGGAATAATGAATTAACTTCAAGTCCTTTACTAATTAGTAATTATTGATTGGGTTTGCACCTTAATTGCAGTGTGTTACAAATGAGGATATAAAAGCCTTGGTTTCTCAGCACGTACAACCAGAAGCAGTGGCCATCTAAAGGTATCTTATTACTCTTAAACCTGATATTTTCAGCGTTGCAATTGTTTATATTATCTTAAATTTATTGAAAATATAAATGACAGTATGTTCCGAAATTCAAATTGCTGGACGAATTAATTTTTTCTACTTCTTCTTGCAGTGTCAGTATAGTGGCCCACATTGATGCACTCAAAAAGCTGTTGGGTTAGGAAGGTATTTGGAGAGTGAGATATTGTTACTTGTTTAATTTTTTGTGCTTGTATTTGATTGTTTGGATGTGTAAAGCATTTGGGAAGTTGTTGTATGACAAGTCATAGGCCTTTGTTAATTAGTTGCTGGCCCCATAATTAATAGATAAACGTCAAATTGTTATTTGGAAACTGGAATAAGTGCCGGCCAGTTGTTGTACCTTCATAATAAAAATGCCCTATTCATTTTTTATAAAAAGGAAGAGTACTTTATCTGTCTTCTTTGTTTTCTCAAAATAAAGAGACACTATCTCCATTCTGTTCGTAAGAGTTCGAGTCTCGCCTCTATCTTTTCCTAAATCCAAAAGGACAAAAAGAAAAAAGGAATTGTGATGGCTTCATGAACACAAGACAAGATTTCATATGCCTTTCAAGAAAATTATATCATCTGATTGGCCGACATGCCAATTCTATAATAGTTGAAAGTGATGTGATTTTTAGTTAAGTTAATTTTTTACTTTTGAGGGAGCAAAGTACTTTGGGATGTGATATTGCACACCATATAAAATTGGCTTAAACTTGAGTTGATGACATAAATCCGTGAATTTGTCATGACCTAATCTCGGGGTTTCCATGCCCCCAACAATGTGGAATAACAATCAGTGAAGGTTGAAGTTCAGTTAGTTCATAAAACGATCAGATCGAGTCGAGCCAAGCTCCAACTTCATTAATGATATGCATGGCAAGCTGGACTTTGCGAATCAATGACTAGTATAAATGAATCATGCTTCAACATTCTCGAGCAAGACATCAGGCTTGAAAATGGTCTCATATTTAACCATAGTGGTTTCATTATGGATAGATTGCTAATTTTTAACAAAAACATTATACAACGTACTTTAAAATTCTAAAACCAAATATTAATTACCAGTACAGATGTGTTTTTTCCCTTGTCCTTGCAGCTGGGGGATGTATTTTTATGCATCTGCCACTCTTAAATCTTAATCTTCAACAAGAACAGAACAAGATGATTAAAAGACCATAAACTAGAACAACTCCCACACACTCTCACCCAAACCCACTTGCAGATCCATAAGAATTATCGTTTTTGTTTTTTACCCTTTTTTGGTTTGGTATACTGCTAATTTGTTGATTTGGTGTTTGCTGAAATTGATTTTGTAAATTATAAGCAAAGTGATGAAATTTGTTGATATGGTGTTTGATAAAATTGATTTGATTTTTTTATTATATCGTTTAAACATAAAATATAAATAAAAATTCAAATAATTAAAAAAAATGACATGTATTAAAATGTGATTGGGCCAGATAAGAGACTAAATGTACTTATTTAGCTGTCACAAGCATATGATGCCACATCAATCTTTTCTGTCACGGTATCACAAACATGCAAAATTTAAATAAAAATAAAAGAGATCGCCAAAGTGACTTTTAGCCTCACAAGCCTTAGATCGACTTTAAAGTCTTTCCAGTATCTTGTTTCAATTTGGTTTCTTGATAATTAGGATGGTTTAAGGAAGACCTTGGAGTGTTTCATACACTGGAGTCAAAGTCTTTGTCTCTTATTCTTTAAAGTTACTCATCCACTTTAAGAGAAAAGAGTAATAGCAGGACACGTACATGGACAGAAAATGGGCTGCCCATCAAGTGCTTCTATTAAGAGTTTTTGTGGCCATAAAATGAGCGTGTGCCTTGGGTTATTTGATGCAATAAATTGACAACAAAATGTCATCCAGCTCATGTTGCACTAGCTAGCACCTTTTGTGCACAAGCATTGACTAAAAATTCATTTGAATGTTGTGGAAACCTTCTCAATTCTCATAGACTTTAACTCAGTTGGGTCGTGCTTTCGTACCTATGATGTTGTTTATTTTTTGTGAATTGAACCTGCAGCTAGCCCGCAGATGAAGGCTTTGAGCCTTTGAGTTGGATACTGAACATGCCATTTGAGAATCCAATGGGTCTTTGGTTCGACTGGCATAGAAAGAGGGAGAGAAGAAGAAGAAGAAACTTAAGTTCATTGTCGTTCGTTTCTCTTTCGCTCAACATCAGGATGATCATGACACTGATCTCCCTCCCTCTCCCATCCACCGCCATCTCCTCCTGCAACGGCACATGCAAAACCCTAGACGACTGCTCCGGCCAGCTCATCTGCATCAGCGGCAAGTGTAACGACGACCCAGACCTCGGGACCCACATATGCGGCGGCAGCGGAGGGGTTCCCCCCGTCACCTCCTCCTGCAACGGCCCATGCAAAACCCTTGACGACTGCTCCGGACAGCTCATCTGCATCAACGGCACATGCAACGACGACCCTGACGTCGGGACCCACATATGTCGCGCCAGGTAATTAAATTAATTTAGGCAAATCTTTCTTCTACATTCCATATCATCATGCACACTCTCTTTCATGTCTGGTTTCGTTTGCGGACAGGGACGGATCCAGGACTCTTAACTTGGGGGTCATGGTGTAAAGTGGTGGTAATGGGCCGGTTAGGTGACTGACGGGGGACTGTTGGGCTAGAAGAGGGAAAGCCGGAGAGGAAGTAGGAGATTGAGTAGTGGGGTTTGTATTTAATTTTTGGGATTAGACTGGGGTTTGGGTTTGTATTTAGTTAATGTCTTTTTTTAAAAAATATCTTAGTTCAAAACGGTGACTCACCTAGCTCAAAATAACTTAAAATGATGTCGATTTAATAGATTTTTAAGTTCACATACCCATATATATATTATATGTTCATACTAAAAATATATAATGTCTTTTTTTAAAAAATATCTTAGTTCAAAACGGCGACTCACCTAGCTCAAAATAACTCAAAATGATGTCGATTTAGGAGATTTTTAAGTTCACATACCCATATATATATTATATGTTCATACTAAACATATATATTTTAAAAACAAAATATTGAAACTTGGGCAGAAATGTGAGAATAAGAAATAAATGCAAAGAGATCATTTGTCATAATCGAGTAAATTAAGCTTCAAAGACAAAAACAATGGCGGATAAGAAATGAAAAAGCTTACTATTTTTTTCAAATAAAAAAAGTATATATGGAGATAATTTTTAGTTTTACAGAGTAGACATAATTTTTTTTTAAAATATCAAAATCATCTGTTTTTAGCAGCCGTTCTCTACCTTTCAAAGCATTGGAACAACTAAATTAATCCAGTGGTCTTAGTAAGGCCACCTCAGCATTTGTTTTTTTTTGGTTATAAACTATTTTGACATAAAATTACTTTTACAACCTAACAGTTCTGTTCCAATTTTATTTTTAAGGAAAAGCTAATAGTTAGCATGTTCACCTTCTTTCTCCCTTCACTCTCTCTCCATCTCTCTTCTTTACTGCTTCTGTATGCATAATCTTTTTCCTTTCCCGCTTCAATCTTTACTGCTTCCTAAGTTGGTCTTATTAAGACCCCTAGATTAATTTAGTGGTTCAAATGCTTTGAAAGGCAGAGAACTGTACAGCAAGGTGGGCTAAACCAGTCCGGCTAAAGCGCAGAGAAGGAAGCCTAGGGGAAAGGGGTCGCCGTCCGACGTTGGGGGGTCGCCCTCCAGACCTTGGGGAGTCGCCGTCCAAAGAGAAGGGAAGCCCAAGGCTTCTCAGTCCGGCGGTTGGGGGGTCGCCTGACCACCCAGTGGTGGCTGTGCGTCCGTCCCTATTTGCGGATATGGGGTTTGGCAATAGAGGACAGAAGATTAGAAGATTGCATTCTCATATTTTGTAACATTTTGGGAATAGTGGGTGGATTTAACACCCTTGAACTTATTATAATCTGCTAAATGTGATGTTTGATTGTGCTCCTTTTCATTTATCAGAAATTTTTGTAGTTATGCTAGTGAGTACAAATTATAGTTAGGCTTCAACTTTCTTCTTCTTTCTATATCTCTATATATAGTCATTGCATGTCCTGCTACATCACTCTTTTATATCTCATCTTGTCATTCTGTACCAGCCAAGACAGTTTGGTACCAGGCAAATCTATCAGTGCAAACCAGACCTTGACTTCTTCCACTGGAACCTTTGCATTAGGCTTCTTCAGTCCTCAAAACTCTACCAAACACTTCCTTGGTATATGGTACGATAAAATTCCAAACACTGCAATTGTATGGGTTGCTAACAGAGACTTTCCACTTGATTCTCCCGGTTATTTTAAGCTCAGCAATGATGGAAATTTGGTGGTGTTGGATGGGGCTGAAGAAGTACTTATATGGTCAACTAATGTATCAGTATCTGCTTCTTCAGCGAATGCCACAACTGGTTTACTAATGGATACCGGAAACCTTGTTCTGAGTGTTGGAGAACACACTTTGTGGCAGAGCTTTGATCATCCCTTTGATACACTTTTGCCTGGCATGAAGCTTAGCTTGAACAAAAGTACAGGCCAGCAAAGGCGTCTTACATCTTGGGCAGCACTTGATGATCCACAACCCGGAGAGTTCACCTTTGGCATTGATCCTAAGGTATTGGGGCAGGTTTTTATCTGGAAAGAAAATGCTCAATATTGGAGAAGTCCTCCGTACATTGGAAACGAAACAAACACAGCCTTAGATGTTTATTGGAAAAATGCTTCATCTTCAAATGAAACCACCTATTTCTCTCCTCACATCTTTGATGCTGCTGACGAGGTTTATCTTACTCATAATGTCTCAAATAGCTCAGCAAAATCAAGGGTCATGTTGAATCAAACTGGGCAGATTGAGTTGCTGGTGTGGCAGAATTCCAGTAAAACATGGATCGTACGGTGGAGGAAGCCAGTTGATAAATGTGATTTTTATGCTCCATGCGGTCCAAATGGTGCCTGTCACGAAAATAAAACCCTTGCATCACCATGCCAGTGTTTGACAGGTTTTAGACCCAAATTAAAAAACCAATGGGATATGGGAAATTGGTCCAGTGGCTGTGTTACGGAAGAGGCATTGAAATGTGATACTGGATCAAAAGGGAAATTTTCGATGTTTGAAAGTTTGAAATTACCGGATCATTCTATTCTGTTAGACAATAAGAGTAGAAGTGAGTGTGAATCTGAATGCCGTCAGAACTGTTCTTGCACAGCTTATGCTTATGTAAATGCGACGGAAGGGAGAAGTACTAGTACTGCAGGTAGATGCTTGACATGGTTGGGTGACTTGATGGATCTTGTACAGAATCAAACTCTTGGGCAAGACATTTATATTCGTGTTGGTAATTCCAATCAAGGTATGTTTGGTTTCTTTAATTTGCTAAGAGTATAGTTGAGATTAGACTCATTAAATTAGTTTCACGTTATTAATAAACCAACCAAAACTTTTTAATCTGGCCAGAAAATGACCATTACTTGGAGCCATCACTATTATTGGTCAACAAGAGTTTTTTCTTTTCTTTGCAGGTGGCAAGCGGTCACTTATAATTACAATTATCTCAACATCAGTCGGATTGCTTACAATAATATTAGGTTACTTCATGTGGAAGAAAACTTTTGGAAAAGAAAGGTACTGCTACCACTCTGTCTCTCTTCCTCATGTGCAGGCACATAGATTCTAGTAATCCAAACAAAAGACGCTCTTACGATAATACTGAATTAAACAGGGAGCCTAGGAGGAAGTCTTGGGAGACTATTATTTCTGGAGGTACAAAGAATGATACAGAACTACCACTCATTGGTTTAAGGAGTATATTAGCTGCTACAAACAACTTCTCTGAAGCTAATAAACTAGGAGAGGGAGGATTTGGCCCTGTTTATAAGGTCATGACACTTCCACAGTTCTCATCTCTAAATGCAAGTGTATCGTTTTTCATTTTATACTTTTTTTAATAATTTCTTTAATTAATTTTGATTGGTAAGGTGATAGTTCTCTTTGTGTTGGGTTTTTCTTCCTTAATTTACAGGGGATTATGCTTGAAAATCAAGAAGTAGCCATAAAAAGGCTGTCAAAGAAGTCTGGGCAAGGACATCTGGAGTTCATGAATGAGTTAAAGCTCATTGCCAAGCTCCAACATAACAATCTTGTTAGGCTCTTGGGTTGCTGCATTGAAGAGGAGGAAATGATATTGATCTATGAGTACATGCCCAACCGAAGTTTGGATAAATTTTTGTTTGGTATGTGCTGTTTGGATAAATTTTTGTTTGGTATGTGCTTATCACCTCTAAGATTAACTCTTTGATACTGTTGATTTCTGGGACATCAAATTTGATTACCTCTTTGCAAGATCTTTTTCATTGTGTAGAAAAGCTAAGTAATGCAATTTAACAATATTGTTCCAACCTTTAAAACAAAAGGAAAATCACTTTGCTCATTGTTCTTCATAGTTGATCTTAACAGATGCATCTGAAAAAATAAAATTGGATTGGGATACACGCTTTCGAATTATAGAAGGTATTGCTCAAGGATTACTTTATATCCACAAGTACTCTAGAATGAAAATTATCCACAGGGACCTAAAAGCAAGTAATATTCTATTGGATGAAACTATGAACCCCAAGATTTCAGACTTTGGAATGGCAAGGATTTTCGGAATAAATCAAACGGAAGCAGATACCAACAGAGTCGTTGGGACATAGTAAGTATATATTAGGGTAGCTTATGCTTTCATTCCTGCAAGTAAACCTAATATTAGCGCTTACTTCTCTACCATTATTTCATGTATAGCGGCTACATGTCACCTGAGTATGCTCTTTATGGTAATTTCTCTGAGAAATTGGATGTATTTAGCTTCGGAGTGTTGTTGTTAGAGATTGTAAGTGGAGAGAAGAATTCTGCTTTTTATCGTTTGAACGATTCACCAACTCTTGCTGGATGGGTAAGTAAATTTTTTGTTTTTATATTTTTGGGTTGAAATTAGAAGACCTAGTTTATTCCTTTTGTCCTAATAAGAAACCTTGAAAATTGCAAATAACTATAAGTACGGATGGGGCTTATTGGTTGGCTAGATCAGGGCTACACCTAAAAAAAACAATCTAAAAGAAAGTTCTAAGTAAATTTTGTAGCCCACAATTCTTAATTAGGAAACCTAGCCTTGCCACTGACTATAAGACTCAAATAGAGGATGGGGACTATAAGCTCATGCATGATTGATGGGTTTATCTGTTGAATCTTAGGCATGGAAATTATGGCAAGAAGATAGGGGAATGGAGGTGATTGATGAGTCAGTAAGGGAAACATGCTGGCCTCATGAAGCTTTAAGGTGTATCCATATAGGATTTTTGTGTGTTCAAGAAGCTCCAGCTGATCGACCTACAATGTCATCCGTATCTCATATGCTGCAGAGCAATGAAGCTACATCACTTCCACCTTTAAA
The DNA here is from genome assembly GCA_003254885.1 of Purshia tridentata. Classification (NCBI taxonomy): domain Eukaryota; kingdom Viridiplantae; phylum Streptophyta; class Magnoliopsida; order Rosales; family Rosaceae; genus Purshia; species Purshia tridentata. The sequence goes on from QANT01007898.1 coordinate 9,075, forward strand.
AGAACCTGCTTTTTCAACAACCTATAGGAATGTTGATAATGTTAATATGAGTTCTACAAGATCTTCCAACAATACAATGAGCATTAGCATCCTAGAAGGCCGATAGAGGTTCAATATTGTTTCCTTTCGTCAACGCATTGTGACAAGTATTGACAATCAACAGTAAGAGTTTGATAATGTCTATAGATTGGCGAAAATCCTTCAAAATAATCCTTGTGCTTCAAAATTTTTGTCAAGATATACTAGCTTATGGACTTTAATTGGGGTTTGTTGTAAATATTTTTATTAGTGTGGCTATTACTGTAATTAGTTGTAGATCGAGGCATATTTGTAATTTACGTTTGAGTAAACCCTACCTCTATATAAGGATATATATATATATATATATTTATTTATTTATTTATTTATTTATTTGATAAATGAATAAGAGAACATACATATTTTCTCTACCTCAAAAATCCTACTCTCATATCTTTTACAACGGGGCTTCACCATTTTATTGGTCCAATTTATAAGGATCACAATTATATTGGTCCAATTAAGGATCATTTGCATGTTGAAGCTCATCTGACTTTAGTGCTAGAGCACTTGTTCTCATTCTGTACCGGTACTTCACAATCCAAAATTTGGAGTTGGGTGAGCTGCACCCATAGGCTATCTCACAATCCCCAAAAACAATTTTTAGCTTGAGAAAGTTTTGAACGCCAGTTTTGGCGTAGAGAAATTGTTTACACAATTTGAATTTCATTTTCTAATATTCCCTTGTTATCCTTGTCTCCCCAGTTAAATAATAATAATTATTCTTTTATAATTTTATATTAATGAAAATTATATCATTCAACGACAACCAACCAAACAACATCTTAACACACAATTAAATTTGTAGAAAGATGAATCACTAGGCAATTTCATGTACATTATGTATATAAAAATCTTAGAAAAGAATCCTCTGCAAATTCAATATCTAATATAAACTCAAACAGTTATTATATAACGAGCACGCAATAGATCAAATCCAAAAGATGCGTAAACATAAAATCAATTGAAAGCAAATCATCACTTGAAATACTATGCGTATAACTTCTATAAACTAATTCGCGACTTGTATCCAAAATTTACAAACCATATATATATATATGAAAATGACTCACATAAATTACATATTATGTCGCGATGCAGAGGTGTACCTAATTTGATATATACGTACTTACTGCATTAATGATGTTCCCCCCAATATTAATGTTAGCTTGGAATGGCAGATTTATTATTTAATGAAAGAATTGAATTGAGCAGCTAGCTAGAAGCAAATATCAACCTCAAGAGTAAAGAGCTACCACCTACTGCTTCTACTACATGGCAAATACGTGCAGCAATAATTAATTAGCCAGCTGAATTTCCAGGTGTTTTGGTTTAGATATGTTCAGTAGAAGGACACATACATATTAATGTGTGCATGCCCGGCAACACCCACTTGTAGCACTGGGGTTAAACTAGATGTCTAATCCTAACCCCCATAATACTTTATTCACTTATGTGAGATTTAAGGGATTCAAAGTGCAGGACTTTCTTAGTCTTTTACTTATTTGTTCTTTTCTGGGATTGATGTGTCCCTTTCAAGTTCTCCAATAAATAGTATATTGCCAGCAGAAAAAGAGAGGGTGGGAGACTCGATCTAGACTCTAGATCGAGGTAGTCTGTGAAAAATATTATGATCGAGGAAGTTCACACATATGCATGAATATAACGTTCACTACAACATATATGTGAACTCACTTTATATAAAATGGAATTTTCATATGTATATAGAAGCTAGGAATTCACATATCACCATCAATGAAAAAATACATGTATGAAACAATATTAAATTAAGATAAAGCATGATATATATATATATATATATATATATTTAATCAAGTCAATTTGGGAGCACGTGTATTTTTTTTTGTTGACAAAAGAGCAGTGTACTATATATTAGGGGGATGGTCCACAACCACAAAGAGGAGTTTTGGTAGGTATGATATCAAAGTTCTAGTACTGGATCATATATAGTGTCTCTTCTTCTGTTTTACCTCTTCTATATATAGAAAATAGGAGGTATTGATAATAATTCATAACATATATTGTTTCTGTTTTTAGAGGAATACCTCAAAATCTAGCATTTGATTTCATGGCTTTCTCAGCAGCAAACCTTGTTTTTGTCTCTGCATCACCCACTTCCGCTGCTTTAATACTCTCAAAACGCACCATTCGAGAAAAACAAACATAAGTTGCAATATGGTTACACGCACACGCTGCTCTTCTGCTGTATCCGAGTCCCAGAAGCAGCTGCGGCCACCTCGGCCCGAATACATCCCGAACCGAATCCTCGACGACCGTTAGGCTGATCAAATGCTGGCGAAGCGAACCGGGACGGAGAACAGGCTCCTGGGGCCACCATGACCCGGGGCCAAAAACTGGCCATTGCGCGGCAGCTGGCGAAGCTGGGCGTGGACGTGATCGAGGCCGGGTTCCCGGCCTCTTCGAAAGACGATCTGGAGACCGTTAGGCTGATCGCGACCGAGGTCGGGAACGAGGTCGACGAGTTCGGCTACGTGCCGGCGATATGCGCAATGTTGAGGTGCGTTCGCAGCGACATAGCCGCCGCATGGGAGGCGGTGAGGGAGGCGAAGCGCCCGCGCCTGCTTTTATTCATATCAACAAGTGAGATTCATATGAAGTATAAGTTGAATAAGACCGCGGATGAGGTTCTCAAGCTGGCCATGGAGGCTGTCAGTTATGCCAGAAGCCTCGGAGCCAAGGATATCGAGTTCGGCTGTGAAGACGCTGCAAGGTACGTAACTACATAAAATATATGGAGAGATATATCTTTCAGTTTTTTTGCATGGGTGATTGTTCCACGTTACTCTTAACAAACGAAAGCTGCGCGCTTTCTCTAACTATATATAAAACTGCAATGCAGGTCTGAGAAGGAGTTCCTTTATCGAATGTATGGGGAGGTTATAAAGGGTGGAGCAACAAGTATAGTGTTCGCAGACAGTTGGGTACATCTTTCCAAATGAAATGGAGCGGATGGTTAAGGACTTGAAAGCCAACGTAGTAGGAATTGAAAATGCAATCATATCAGTACATTGCCATGACGATCTTGGCCTTGCCAATGCCAATACAATTGCAGTACGTACGGTATCATCACTCTTTTAAAAGTTAAAGTTTAGATGAATGAAGTGTACAAAAACCATGCATATATGATACATAAATATATACTAATTAACTTAAAACTCTCCAATATTATTAAATAATATATATAGGCTTGCCAAGCTGGTGCCAGACAAGTTGAAGTCACAATCAATGGCATTGGTGAGAGGGCTGGAAATGCTTCATTGGAGGAGGTAATAAGCTAGATATATATATATATATATATATATACTTTCTGATCGATCTGATTGTATTTGGAAATTGCTTCCACTTGGAAGTAGATATATATATATAGTTTTCCCTTAATTTATATTTTCTCGCTCTCTCATTGGACATCTGTTTAATTCCCTATTTGTGATGTAGTTTGTGATGGCCGTCAAGTGTCGTGGTAAAGGCGTACTTGGAGGACTTTACACAGGAATAAATACCAAGCATATTGTAACCACCAGCAATATGGTAATAAACTAATAATTCTTCTTCTTAATTTGCTTGATTTTTTTTTTATACTTAAATTAAAACCTTTTTATTTATCAAAAATAAAGATCAAACTTTTTGCATGCCTTAATATTTATTTAATTAGGTGGAAGAGTACAGTGGACTAACTACCCAACCACACAAAGCTATAGTTGGAGATAACGTTTTCTCTCACGCTAGTGGAATTCACCAGGTGCTTAATTAATATTATTCGTTGCTAGGTCCATTCATTTGTTTAATGAGCTTGGCTATTTGGCTAATTATTTTTTTTTTAGAATGAATTATAACTAAAGGCTTAAAAAATAGGGTTTTTTTTCTTAAGTCCATTTTAGAAAATTTGATGTTTATCCGGCCCAACCGCTACAATGAATTACTGTAGCGGCCCACTTTTAAAAAACTCAGTGCTACAGTAATAGCATTACTGTAGCGACGTTACTGTAGAGCGCTACAATACTTTTGAGAATTGTTACTGTTAGGTAGTTTTTAAAAAAAAAACTTAAAAACAAAGAAACTTATACAAATTTTACAATTTTTTTTTTTTAATATCTAGAGTATTGTTACTATCTAACATTAACAAACACATTCTGAACTAAATTAAAAAATTGCCACTTTCTATTAGAGAACAATCATGCATCATTATTATTACTATCAGACAATAACAATCACTTTATTGTTACTATCGACCAATAACAATCACTTTATTATTACTATTATACAATAACAATCACTTTATTGTTACTGTCTGACAGTAGCAATCACCTTATTGTTACTATCTGACAGTGATAATCACGTATAATATCAATATTGTTACTATAATAACAACAATAGTTTGTTGGTGTTGCTCCACAGAAATTTCACATACAATACATCCAATAAAAAATAACAATAAAAAGCAGAAAAACATATATAAACAAGCTGAATCTGTTAATTTATTTATGAGATAAATAAAATAGTTGAATAGTCCATAATCCGATATTGTTTGGTTTCTGATAGGAAAAGAGAAGAGTTTATCACTATATACTAAGCACATGTTGATCTTGTTCTGCAACTTTTGCACCTTTAGTAAATATTGAATCAAGAGCCGACACCTACAATCCCAACCAAAGTTACAATTTCCAAAACCAAGTATGAATTATGAAGAATAAATAATTGCCTACGTCTGGTTTATATAGCACTTTGTAATTTGCCCATAAACTATAATCACACAATCAGGTAAAAAAATCCCTTAACATGTAACACTAAATAATAAAGACGGTGGATTTCCATTTTGTTGGCAGCTGAGTAACAATCATTAGGGACTTTACTGTAGACACACCAGAACAAGCTTTACAAATTATTTACACTAATTAACAAAATCTAAGACCTGAACTTATGCACATATTTGAACAAGCATATCACCTAGGGCTGGGGAACCGAACCGAACCGAACCGAAAATGATGAACCGAGTGCCGAACCGAACTCCTCCGGTTAGCTTGCATGGAAACCGAAACCGAGAATGATGAACCGAGTACCGAGCCGTACCGAGAAACCGGTTCGGTCCGGTTCGGTTTGGGCCTTTACCGAACTTCAAATTGGGCCGCACTTTGGGCCTTTTTTTAATACATTTTTGGGCCTCTT
>QANT01007900.1:0-51221 GCA_003254885.1 Purshia tridentata
TATAAAGACAGAAGAAGAGTAAAATGGTTAAATTTGTGAATTTTAAAAATATCCCACTTAAAAAATAGGTATTCATAATATTATTTATTAATAAAAGACAAATGTAAAATAGAATAATTAGAATTAAAACAAAAAACAAAAAAATAGTATTACACCCTTATTTTTAGCAACTCACATCCACACAACTATTATTTTAAGACAAATAAATTATTAAATTTTTTAATTAAATATTTAGAAAACGCGCAACACTCGTGACAAGAGACTAGTATATATAATGGGAGAATGAAGAAGAAGGTTAAACATTTAAAAATCCAACATTGCCTTTTGTTAATTAAAAGATTAAAATCAAACAACTTAATATTTTGAGAGTAAAATAATAAAATAAAATAATTAGAATTGAAAAATAAAATAAAATAAAAAATCACACCTCTCTTTATTTTTAGCAACTCATTTACCCCCACTAATTCTTTTGTAGGAAGAATAATTTCTTTTTTAAAAAGGTCAAAAAAACATATATAAATATTTGAGGATGAAAATTGCAAATGGACAAAAACTCAAGGATCAAAATTAGAAATGGACAAAAATCCAAGGACCAAAACTGGAATTTTGAAACTACGAGGACCAAATTTGTTTTTGGAGTAAAACCCAAGGACTAAAATCAGAATTTTGAAACCATGAGGACCAAATTTGTTTTTGGAGTAAAACACAGGGACTAAAAACGTATTTAACCCAAAAAATAAAAAATAAATATGCATTATTTAAAAATACACTTTATAAATGGAATACAAAATTTCCTTTGGGTTAGAAACTTAGAAGGGAGAAAGTGCATAACAATGGTGTCTACCAATAATCTCCACATGAGCACGAACCATCTTTGAAATGATGGAATCTATTAATGTCCCTCACTATAATCTCTCTTGAGACAATTTTACAGATGAACTTGAATGCGATATGGCAGTCCACACATACTCGTAGGTTCTTCTTCACCCTAATGGGAGCTCCTGGTGGAGTGGCAATCAACCCAAAAGCCACCGCAAGCTTCTCACTATGGTATCGTAGAAGCTGCTCCTTTTCGCTTTGTTCCACATCATGGAGGTCCGTCTCCACCAGTGGGACATAGCCAGCTTTGTGCATAAGGTCAAACAGCTCATCAAGTTTAGCATATATTTCCACACTTCTTGAATGACTTCTATCTCCTACTATAAAGGTGTGTACCTTGTCTTTGACCTCAATCCAACTCATCCCAGGTTCCTTCTTTACATGGCTTTCTTTCATAAGTCTTCTCATTTTTGCCACATTATCCCACATGCCAGCTGATGCATAAATGTTTGCAAGAAGTACATGTGTACCAGATTTCTCGGGCTCAAGAGCTAAGAGCATTTCAGCAGCTTGTTGGCCAAGCTCAACATTTTTATGGATTCTTGCAGCCCCAAGAAGTGCCCCCCAAATTGAGGCATTTGCATGAAATGGCATCGTGTTGACAAGCTCCATTGCCTCATTTATCTTCCCTGCTCTGCCAAGGATATCAATCATGCAAGCATAATGCTCCTCCCTCGGCACAATTCCAAACTCCTTCATTGACCCAAAATATTTTCTGGCTTCAGTTACCAAACCTGCATGATTGCATGCGCAAAGGACACTGACTAAAGTAATATGATTAGGGGAAACGCCATCGTTGAGCATCTGATTAAATAAATTGAGGGCCTCTTTTCCATGCCCATGTTGAGCAAGTCCTCCAATCATCGCAGACCATGAAACTATTCCTCTCTCAGGTACCTCAGAGAAAGCACGATCAGCGTCATCTATGCTTCCACACTTTGCATACATGTTAACAAGAGAATTCCCAGCAAAAGCATCAGACATAAAACCAAACTTCAGTACATGAACGTGGATCTGTTTCCCTTGCTCATATGCGGACAAATTTGCACAAGCATTCAGAAGAGAACTGCATACAAACGAATCAGGCTTGTTCCCCATCTCTTGCATTTGCAAATAGAGTTTGAGAGCTTCTTCACCTTGTTCATATTGAGCATAGGCTGTGATCATGGATGTGAAAGCCACCAAATCTCCAATTGGGTTTTCTTGAAATATTCTTTCCGCATGTTCTATTTTGCCACACTTTCCATATGTATCAAGAAGGCTATTTATAACATACAAGTCAGACTGAAAACCTGTTTTGACAGAAAGAGCATGAACTTGTTCACAAACATTTATAGCCTGCAAGCTCGCTGCAGATTTGAGGACTGTAGATAAGGTAGTCTGGTTAAATCCTAGTCCCTCCTTATACATTTCAGAAAAGATGGATACAGCTTCTATATCTTCCCCATTCTGTGAATGTCCGGAGATCACAGCATTCCATGTAACCATGTCCTTCTTTGGCATCATGTTAAAAAGCACCCTTGCATTATTGATCATCTCACACTTGCAGTACAAATCTATCAGTCCAACTTTGACAAATGGATCTGATTCTGTATCCATCTTTATCAAGACAGAGTGCAACTGCCCACCCAATTTCTTGAACCCCATTCCAGCACAAGCTTTAAGTGCACTAGATAATGTAAACATATTTGGACATATTCCTGACCCTTTCATTTGAGCAAACAATTTTAGAGCCCGACCATGGTACTCGTGAAGAACACAACCAGCAATAACAGCATTCCAGGAAACAATATCAGGTTGTGCAATTTTCTCAAAAACTGAAATTGCATCTTCAAGAGTTCTGACTTTTGCATACATGTCAACAAGTGCATTTGCTGAGAACGAGTCAGAATCATACCCAAGCTTAATTATATACCCATGAATTTTCCTTCCTCGACTAGCATCCCCCAACCCGGTACAGGCGTTTATTATACTAGACAGACTATACTCATTAGGTTTTATTCCACTCAGAATCATTTCTTGAAACAGGTCCATTGCTTCTCCAAAGAAGTCACTCTGCACATAACAAGAAAATAATGCATTCCACGAAATAACATTCCGTTCTGGAATTGCATCAAACAGTCTCCTAGAATCCCCAAACTCCCCACACTTTGAATACATAACAACCAAGGTATTAGCAACAAACTCATCAGACTCAAACCCTGTAACCACTGTGATCCCATGAATCTGCTTTCCCAGTTCCAAATCTTTAGTAATAGAGCAGGCCTTGAGAACACTCGGAAATGCAAACTCATTACACTTAACACCCAACAAGTGCATGTCATGAAACGATAAAAGGGCTTCTTTACCAAGCCCATTTTGGGCATAACCAGATATCAAAGCAGACCAAGAAACCAAATCCGGTTCTGTACTTTCGTCAACCAGCTTCCGGGCATGCCCAAAATACCGGCACTTGGAGTACAAATTGATCAAATGGTTCCGAAGATTTTGGTCTTGGGAACATCCAAATCTGATTATGTGAGCATGGACTTCCATGCCCACACCTACAGACTTGGAAGCAGTACATTGTGATAACAGCTTAGAGTAGGATATAGAATTGCCCTTGTGGACAAAGCTGAGAATAGGGGTGGTTTGGATATGTTCAGCAGAGTTTACAAGATGGGTTGAGAGAGTTTTGGGTTTAAATGACAGGTAAAAACGTTGGGGAAGAGGGTTTTGGAGGACATGGAATAAGCAAAGTTTCATGGTCCATCTGACCATCGACGGTACGTCTGAGACTTCTACACCATAACCGTTCAACGCCTGGTATTATTAGCGCTGTATAAAGGAGTCGTCTTTTTGGATGTAATTGGAACCATTCAAGCTCCTTTGATTCTTAAAGGCCCAAACACACAAGGCTGACTCCGGGCCGGCCCAAACGAAAATGTTGAAAAATTACATGTTACTGGCACAGTATTGGATGTTAAGTTTGTAGTTCCAATTGCCAAGCAAAAGTAAATACTAATCTAGTGACCTGACTTGAATTGCATTTGAGCCCTAAGTTCAATGCAATTTCATTACCAATATATTTAATTAATATTCCGCTGAATCAGAGACTTTGTTAAAATAATTAAAGTTTTCAAATCTCTAGTGCATGGCCATGAGAGTCGATTTATAGTGTATTATTGGTTTCTTGTGTTTTGAGAGATGAAGAAAGACAGAAGCTATATATATTTATAGACTCCAACATATTGACAAAATATACATATATTATATACACCAAAATTTGAATTTAGCAACGTTGTGTTGCACTTGGATATATCACAATTAAAAGTAGGGATAATATTGCTTAATTAATTACAAATTCAGACTACAGTATTACTACAATTAATATCTATAGCTCTGTCATTTGTCAACGTGACCTCGATCGATCGCGTATCCAATATATAGGATTTGCGTGACTTGAGCAATCTTTCATATCTGCATCTTTCTCAATTTCTTTCTCTATCTACCACCCAACAAATCCCAGAAAACTGAAATCAAACGCAACAATTAATACATTGATCAAAGTTAATTAAAATGACTACAAATGCTAGATCATGATAATGCATGAACAAGATCAGGCAGCATCCTAATTGGAATTTCCGTAATTGAAAAACTGAATAATTCCAATTTCTGATTTCTTCTTCGGAACTTGTTGCTGTAATTGAATAATTCCAGTTTAATTACATAACATTCAAGCTAGAAAACTCTAATAACATTCAAGAAAATCGACAAGAAGAGAATATATATGTATATATATATTTACCTGAGGGATCGAACGGCAAAGTGGTGGGAAAGAAAGTGGAAGAAAAAACTGGCTCCGTGAAGGAACACCACAACTCCCGTGCACCCCAGCACAAATAGCTCCACCGTCATCTCCTTCCTTTACGATTATGATCTCCTCACTTAGATTAATCTTAGAAGGTCGCTCGATCGAGTTGTATACCCAGACACAGAGAAGAGATGGTTGAAAATTGGTATGAACCAAAAGATGTAACCGCCACTATTATTCACTCTTTTTGTCTTATATATCAAGGTTTTGGACTTTGGTGCACTCACAAGTCACAGCTTCTTCTAGCCTTCTTGTTGGACTTTATTTTAATTGCTAAACTTATAATGAACCGCTGACGTCATCACCCATACATGTACGGGAATTCATTGGCGGTCATGGACGGTGACATATTATTTTATATTTTATATTTTATTTGCATGCTTGAAATTAAAGAAAACAATGTGTTCTGTTAGAACTTGGAACGTTGAGGATGATACAAAATAAGCAGACCTGCATATCTGATGCGGCCCTTTCGCTTTTAGGAATTTTTTGCTGAATAGGTAGCATAGTTGAAAAGTATGAGCGAGAGTATGTTTTGTTAGGCTGTTAATGTTGATATTTACTAATACGCCCTATGAGTCCATATTATTGTTGGTCCTGAGCAATGGAAGAGGCTAAGTTAGCCAAAACATCATGAGAACTCTTTTTATTGTGGGACGCAAAATGCATCATTCATGCGAGAGCTTCCTCCATCCTAACAGTATTACAGAATTCTTATTATTATTTTTTTCCTTTTTCAAGCATAATCGAATAAAAATTCTACATGGTTAACAATGCTTACTGATTTCAGTATCTCAAGTCCATTACTTAAATACTGACAATAATTATTCATTTTTTCTTTTTTGAATTTCATTTAAGCAAGTTAACAACAGAAAGACAAGGGGAATAGTCTAAAGACAGTAAGAAGAGAAAAAAAAATGATGATTCTAGTCTATTTCAAATGGATTAGTAAATGCAGAAATAACATTCTGTTGGCAAATTGAAAATTTTCCTTGATCATCACAGTTGAGCATTGGCTCTTCATTTCATCTGCTTCAACTGGAACCATTTAAGGCTTTTGCTATGCTGAAAGTTTCACATTCACCAGTCTATCATGTAAAATGGCAACTATCATAAAATTAATGTTTTCCATAAACTAAAAAATCACTGTTTCTTCAAAATGCAGAACATTCTGAAGGAAAGGAGCTAATAAGGACAGGTTATTTTAATCAAGCACGCATAGTGATGCTGCAATACTCATCTGAGGCATGTATTGGGTTGATTTAGAAGCTCAAGCGATTAGAATCCCGCCCAAGAAGTACCCCTTAACAAGATTTTGAATAACTCATTTTTTATTATTACTATTGAAGCAACTTACTGCCTCCATTAGTCACCTAACAGTGTTGAGAGAAACAGATCTTGCACAAAACCAGCTCTCCCAGTGGCCTGTCGAATCCTTTTCTCCCGCTCTTCATAACTCAAGGAAGGATCAAAACTGCAAGAGAGAGAGCAATATTTCAGATCCAAAGAACAGCTTTAAAGGCGCTTGGGAAGGCATTAATCTTCACCATCAAAGGTTGTGACTAAATTAGTTCTTGGTTTATTACTTATAAACAAAGCATGTGAAGAAGTGTAGGAGAATAAATTCATAAACACGTTCTTTCTTTTAGCCTAAATAGGAGACTCCCTAAATTAAAACCAAACCCTAATTTAAGCATTGACTAGGCACCACTTTGGTCACTAATATTTAATTCTTGAAGAGGTTTCAAATCCCCACCTATCCAAACAAAAGTTTGCCAATGAAAAGCAAGGTTTCTGATAAATACAAAACAGTACCTTGATTTCCAAATATGTTGTGGCACCACATTCTTTGCAGAAGTGTCCTCACCAGTGCTTAAAACAGATTTCGAAATTTCATCTGCTCCTGATGCAGGGAAATTCAAAATAAGTGATGACAAGAATGGATCGGTAGCTGCATTAGACACATTAGCATTGTCTGATCGATATCCACCACTCCCTAGAAGCACCTGTAGATGAGCCTCACGAAGATCCCGGCCAAGGAGAGACAGTGCCTGACTGTTAGGAATAGCAACTCTACGTAACCTGCGACGTCTCTGCAAGTGATTTTCAGTTAAAGGAAACTAAAAGGGCAATCAAACTTTGTACATGGATATTATCAGAAATTTATAAATGAATGATGTCTCAACAATTACATATCCATTTTAAAGGATATCTTGAACAAGTGTCCATGTTGCAGTGTGATGTGACTTAACATGTCTCGTGCAACTTTAACAGAGCAAATGGGACAAACCTGCAAGAAAATAAAGTAAATATAGCATGAGTCTTTTTTGCACGAAATTTCATCAATAACTAGAAATTAGTAGTTACAGTCTCATTCTGCATCTATTTTTCAGGGATTAGGAAAACAGGTAAAAGTAACTAATAAAAGAGACAGGAAAGCCGATTACTTTATCATTAGTGCTAAGAAGTTTTATCATTTCAATGAAAGTACAGATAATAGATAACAACTACCTACCACTTCATTGCTTAAAATAAAACAAAAATGAAAAAGAAGCTTACTATGACTTTTGAAATTCTTATAATTACAAAGTTCTCTATAATAGTACCAACCCTGATGAGGCATCGAGTGATGGAATATCTTAGGCCTGAAATCATTCAACCTTCATATCTTCAGTTTACGTACATGGAAGAGTGCTAGAGGCATTCTATCAAGAACAGAAGATAACATGATAAAGAATCCTAATCCTAGCCATCACAGAAATAACTCTTTCAGCTAATAATAAACCATCTAATTTATTCTCAGCTTAAGAATGCATCATATGCATATAAGACACTCTCTTCAGCAGGTTTTTGAAATTCCTTGGTATTAATTTCTTATTTATGCAAATAACCAAAAAAGCAAAAAATAAAACCAGTTCATTTACCTAAGGTATGAATTATCAAATATTTCAGGAAAAAAAAATTGAATACAATAAAATCAATACTACGACCTGATGTTGAATAACAGAATACAAAGCTAAGGTAGCAGTTTATAGTCGTATGCTTTTGATGAATCAAAAAAGTCAATCAGTGGTTTCCAAATTAGGTAATAAAATTTGACAACACAAAAAAAAAGGTCCCAACTTTTTCCTCAAGGGGAACCAAATCACAACTTTATGATTATGCAACAAACACGAATCGCTCATAATATTTATATGTATGTATATATGGAGGTTCCATTTCAACGACAATAAAAAAGGGAATATAGAGAATAAGCACACGTACGGTGACTTTAGATTCGCAGGAGTGCTCGTCTTCGAGGTGCGAACACAAGGACGCGATATCGAAGTCCTCGTAACAATACGGGCACGGGAAGTCGGGTCGGACCTCGTCTTCAACCTCGAAATCGTCGATGCTTAACCGATCTAAATTTTCATTTTTTTCAGAGAAAATTTCAAAAGAAATAGAATAGATAAATCAGAGTGGATATTAGAAATTATAATAAAAAAGAAGATCAGAAATGAAGACCAAAAACAGAACAGGAGCTGGTAGGGACCTAAGTGGGAGCTCTGGTGATGGTGCTGCAACGTGTATTGCCGTTTGGCGGCTGCGAGGCGGGAGGTCCAGAACTCGGAGTCCATTGAAGGATTCGATTCGATTTGATCAGATATCAAGCTCCTTTATCGGTTTAAATTTAAATTTGATTGCTTCTCAAACAACAAAAAGAAAAAGTATCAGAGAACCTTAATCCTGTGAAGCCTAACCTCCCCCAACCCGCTCTCGGGTGCTTACTTTTGTTGTTTATTTCAGACTTTCTGAGATATTTTCGAAGTTTACTTTTGTTGTTTATTTCAGACTTTCTGAGATATTTTCGAAGTTGATCTCAGAAAGCTTCAAAGAAGAAGAGAGAAAGAGAGAAATTTGAGGAGGAAACTGGAACTGGAAGCATACATATGAAAAAAATAACTAAATAAAAAATATTCAGATTCTGGAAGGCATATATATATATAAATAAATAAATAAAATTTGGGATAAATTTGACTTTTTCTTTAAGAATAAGGAGGAAGTATCAGAAATAAGGATAGGACGATTAGGTGTGTAGGTAAGAGAGAGAGAAGAATATCTGAATAAGAGGAGTGAGTATTATGTTTGTATGTATGTATGTATGTTAATATATGTGGTCAGGACCAAGTGTCGGACTTGACGTCAAACAAGGAAGCAGCGATAAAAATGTCGGGTTGGGTTTTTCTTTCCCTGAGTTTTTTTTTGGTGGTCTAAATTTTGGCCTGCCTCTCTCTCTCTCTCTCTCTTCCTTTTTCCCTCTCGAGTCTCTTCCATTCCACCATGTATTTTTAAAACTTGGGCTGCAACTTGCAAGTGAAACGTAACGTAGAACTGTGGAAGTAGAAGGTGGTAAAAATATTATATTCCACCGCCAATGGGTTAGTTAATCCATATCCGATCCACAAATTGCGAATCGGATTAGATCGGTACAATATCCACAAATTGCGGATCGGATCGGATCGGTAAGCGGATTTTCGGTATATTTGTGCACCCCTAATAAAAATATTATATTCCACCGCCAATGGGTTAGTTAATCACATTTATTTGTTTAATAATGAAAATTTTAGTAAAAGCGTCATAATAATATTTTTTTATTTAATCACAAATAAATAAAATTTTGAGATTTGTTTTAATATCTCTTACATGAATAAAGAGTTGATTCATCTTTACAGGTTGAGGTAGAAAAATTATAATTTGGATACAATCACCCTTTCAACAAGTGCTTGATTTGGAAGGGTGTTGCAGTCTTCACAGCGTTTAATCTTTTTCGGTCAATTTTGATTGCGCTTAGTTTTTTCAAAATATTTTCAACCACCTTTTATGTGATCTTTTAAGTTCTCATGGTTTCCAAACGAGCACCTTGGTCTCTCTTCTTTCTTTCTTTATTTATTTTTTAACTATAAAATTGAGCAATTTGGTATCCAAGCAGCTCGAGTTAGTCTGGGTAATGTTTTCAAGGAAAAATAAAATCAGATACAAGCCTGATCAAGGGGTTTCAGGGTTGCTGGCGCCAAGCTAATTCCATTTAAACAAGATTGTATCTGCAAGTCCAGGTTTGGTTCATGTAACTCCAGCCAAAAGTTCTCTATGACTATGCATAAAGGATGTAGAACATATCAAGAAGAAATGAGGGGTTGATGCTTAACTTGCATCAAAAAGTTCATCCTCAACCTCATTATGATTAGGATTTCGTATTCCGACATCAAAACAATATAAATCATCATGGCACCTACTTCCTCGATGATTGTAGGGAAAAAAAAAAAAATACAATTCTTTGGAATTTCTTAGCTAACTAAGATGAGTAATGCCTCAAGCAAGTCTTACAAAGTCCACTGAAATCCATCAAAACTACGATCAATGCACCGCATCCCAACAGATAACAATCATCCATCTACAATACAAGAAAAAATAATAAATTTTCACGAAAACTATTTGAAGTTTTGCAACTATTTTGACCATAATTTGGAGTTAGGACAAAAACAATGTATAATGCGATACAAAAGCACAATTTCAGTCATTTGTTTCTAAGTCGATAATAATAAGGTTCACAACTATAACTTCATAAGCAAGGTAAACAGAAGCACAACATGACAAGTCTCCAAGCCAAAGTCTGAAGTCTGCTAATGAGGAATCATCACAGCCCTAAACAAAGAAATAGCCAAAGTCAAGAAAAAAAAAAAGCTTAGGAAGGATATGGAAGCAGAAGGAGGCAGCACGAGGAAGAGTCAAATTAATCTTCTAGGATGGAAGTTGACGCACGATATCATTATACTTAAACAGATTTCAGCAAGTAGCATTTCCCAAATTATTCTACAAACATGAAGTGAAATTACTACACTGTCTGGACTTCTATGCAATTAACGGACATCCAACATTAAGAACAAATGTTTGCTGAGGAAGCAACTAAATTAGAAACATGAACACAGAAAATATTTCTTCCAGAGATGAAAATACAATGAATCCATCAGTTGAAAGTGAAACCAAAATGTACATAAGTGCAATCCTTGAACTAGTTAATGAGGAAAAACTATCATCATTGCCATTAGTCATCATCATCATCATCCAAAGTACAAACAGATTACTTTTTCTTTTCAACCAAAAAACCATTAGGAAGCACCCATATATGAGTTTAGTTCCTTTCCACATCAAGAATTAGAAGAATTTTTTCAACATCTTTTCCGGCTATATAAACACAAAAGAATCATCTATAAACCTATTGAAAAGCAGTATTTCACCACCTTGTCTTAGAGCGAAGTACATAAAACTTTGCTTGAACCCTCTGATATTCATCATACATCATCATTGCAATCTGAGTGATACAACAAAGCAGAATTATTATTATTATTACTACTCTCCTTATATGATTATCCTGACATAAATAACAATGAAAAAAGAAAAGTGTAGTTCAGCTAGAATTTTCACGTTGGACAACACTTGCAGCATTTTCATACAATCTTTCATGGTCCAGATCTCAGAAAGCCATCAGAGATTTAATTAACCGTAAATGAAAGAAAATTTCACAGGTCACATTTATGAAGGAATACAAATGTTACACTTAAGTCAACAGTACCATTTTGCAATATAAATTACTCTGCCCAATGGTTGAAACAATAAATATAAAGTAGGCAGGACTGAAAAGACAACTATGTCCAATGAACGGAAGTCCAAGTAAATAACTGAAACAAGGGATAAAGAAAGAAATTCTTAAAATTTCAAAGTTATTAAACATGGAGAGTTCATCCTCTCATATATCCACATTAACTTAAATTTGATGGTCTTCTCATCTAGTCTATTGAAGCGAACAGTTACCAATGAACACTTTCAAAAGTCGACAACAAAAACAAATCCAAGTGACTCCATATTAGGTGCTTGATCCTCATCTAGTCTTGTCTTGCCCTACAAAAGAAAAAGCATATGCATTCTTTCATTGTGCAAGACAGAAAGAGTCAGAGAGAAAGATGGGATCACCCAACGAAAAGAAGAAACTTTGGAAGAAAATAGGCAGAAAGATTGTCTCACTGATTTATTGTCATGGCCACACTTCCATCCATCATCATCTAACATCACCCCCCTCAGAAAAAGAAAAAGAAAAAAAAAAATTTGAAGAATTTAAAGAAAAAAAATTAAGCCATCCAGAATGTAGGCAAATATTAAATTTTAGTTCATGTAAAGTTGCCCACTTTTTTATACACCTTATGCAAAAAATTGAAGTTGAAAAAATTAAGAGATAGACTCGAAGTAATGCTAAAGGACATGCATTCCTAATATTTCTAATTTAGGGAGGTCTCTCGTAGGAACTCAAACCCAAACTTAGCTTTTAGATCTTTATAGACGATGCCTAGCCACCGTGAAAGTGATCATCAGAGCCAATATTCTTCTAAACATAGAAAGTAAAATCATTCAGTTAATTATTCTATATACTAAATATCATCTCCTTAACCATTCTCTTCAGGGCATAGATTTTTAAATTTAGCTTCTCCATATCACTGCATTCCGGAAAAAAGCCTAGATGGCAAGTAAAGGATCACTAAAGGACCCTCGATTTCACTTTAGGGACAAACGAGCAAATACAACCACAATATTCAAGCTTCAGACCATAAACTAGCAATCAGTGACTATATAAAAACAACGGAAGAATTCTCCTGTAATTCACAGCTTGCCTAGTGACTCCAAATTCTGATATAGCATGACTTGTAATGCACACATAGAGAACACAAGATTGAGCATAAGCGAATCAGCCGATACCACAACACATAGACCAACTCAACAATTTCCAATTCCAATGCTACAAACAACGCATTTCAGCGAATACCATCATAAATTACGAAGCTATAACTCAAAAGAAAAAGAGGGAATACCTTCAGGGGTCCAACCGTAAGAGCGGGCCGAGACGGAGAGCATCGAAGTGAGCAATGCAGAGGCTGTGGCCGTGTGGTACGGAAGCATCGTCTCCACACAGCAGCTCAACTCCACAGGCGACCTTCATAAGCTCAGAACGATGTATCACACATGTTAATGGAGACGACAAGAATAAGTAATAATGAGATTCAGGGTTTGATGTAAAAAAATTTCCTTTCTTTACCTGAAAATGCGATGAGAGAGGGGGCTTTGGTCTTGTTTGAGGGTGCGAAATGGTGAGGAGGCTGGCTTGGGTCTGGCTGCGGAGCCGAGTCTCGAACCCACGGTGGTTCGGGCGGCGGTGGCGCGGAGTACGGACCTGGCGGCAAAAGAGGACATGGCTGATTATGGTTTTTGGGGTTTTAGGATTAGTGAGGACTCGGAGAAGGTTTTGCGACTTTGGAGTAGCGGTCTCGTGTATTTGTGTGTATATCTGCTCCTATGTATGAGCAACGTGGCATGTGATCCTTGGAGGTCATATTAACGGGTATTTCTAAAAATTTTAGATTTTATTTTTTTAATTTTCTAAAATAAATCTTAAATAATCTCTAAATTTAAAATTGCCAAGAATTGAAAAAAAATTAAATAAAGAGCTTAAAAAAAATGTATAATATGTTCTTGAAATTTAACCTTTAATTGAAAATAATAAATATTATTCTCACAACAAAAAAAAAAAAAATCAGACACCTTGGGTAAAGTAATTATATATGTATTGGTTTAAAAACAACAATTTATTTGTGTGGTTTTTTCTTAAAAGAATTTAACCAAGCTGATCATGTGGAGACTTAGACACTGTTTGAAATTCGTTGAGGAATATGCTATCCCTGAGCTTTGGAGTAATATTAGTAATAGATTACAAGATAGTGAAATAAGAAATTCCAAACCAAGTGACCAAGCAATTTGGCAAAGGACTCAGAGGTACAATGTTCTCAATCTCAACATGTCAAATGGGATAAAATTTTCAGGATTTACAATGAGCAACTCGTTTCTCAATTCTTAGTACACAAATTGATACTATGTGTTGGAAGTTTTTATTTCCCTTGTATGGCAGTGCAGAAAATGTAGTTAGCTTTTGGCATCAAACATTGCCTTCTTAGACTTGTTCTTACTGCGGCTTATCTTTACCAGAGCACCAAGCAGCAGTGGTATGCAAATTCGTCGAGACATGTCTACTTGATGTCTTCTGGAGACATCAGAATGTGAGCCACCCCTAATGGAAATCCTGTCATGTTCTTCTAAGCGAATTGAATTAGGGTAGTATAAGCGTCCTCTATCACCCGTTCTAAAACCAATTAACCGGCCTAGTGATGTGCTGTGGTCTTGGAAGAAGGATGCTGTGGACTGGTTGATTTGAGAATAGCAGCAGCACCACCACCACCAATACATCAGAATTGTATAAAAGGATGATGAGAGAGTGAGAATGGTTTTAGTCAGTTAATTTAATTACCTCAGTGTCAAGGTTGGAGGATGAAAAGGAGGTGAAACTAGTTGAGGGTACATGCAAAGAATGGTGTCCTACAGCACCAGCTGGTAAGCTCTCCACAACTCTTAGTCTCATAGTCATGATCTCAAGCCCAAGAGGCCATCCATTGGGCATTTCATGATCCTGGAATTGAAGCTACCAATTTAAACATCACCACATAATATTGTCAATCCATCAGTGTTTAGCTAATTAATCACATCTTTCTAGTATTTTGATAAACAAAAGTCATTAAGAAAGCAAAGCGAAATGGGAAAGTTTGTCTCAGAAGGTAGTAAACCAGAAAGCATGATTCTTATTCTCTGCTTTCTTTGAAAAACACTAGAAATAAACAAGAATATTGAAAATAAATTGTTTTTTTTTTTTGGTTTAAAAATAACACAAGTTTTGCATAAAAATGGTAGGGAGAAAGTGGGAGAGACTGAATCATCAACATCTTAGCTCCATGTTGGTGATTATTAAACACCATTTAATAAGTAGCTGATTCATAGGGTGTTGACTTCTAAACTAGTGACATTGTTTAGGTCTACCTGCAGCTCCACCAATTTATGATGAAACATTTACTACCTACCAGAAAAGTCTACTAGGAAAAATAATATTACAGTGTCCCTAATGATCCTAATAATACTACAAATAGACTATAAGATTTGGTATGGACTACCCTACCTGCAGAAACGCTGATGC
This sequence comes from Purshia tridentata, assembly GCA_003254885.1. NCBI lineage: Eukaryota > Viridiplantae > Streptophyta > Magnoliopsida > Rosales > Rosaceae > Purshia > Purshia tridentata. The sequence continues at coordinate 14,838 of QANT01007900.1, forward strand.
AAACAGAAGGAGTATAAAAATTACAAACAATCATCCTAGTCTTTCTATATCCTTTGTTTCTCTACATAGTCATCCTAGACTAGGATATTTTATTATCCCAATCTTTCTATATCCTTTGTTTATCTACTGAGACAATACCAATGTTGACATTTTAATCAGTGTCCTGCTAAAACCTCTGTTTTGTGATAATTTTCAAGTAATTATATTGCAGATTCCAACTAGGGGAATTTTAACATCAACATAATATACAGAAGACTAGAATTTTAACTTCAGTTGCAAGTTGCAACTCACAAATTTGAGAGACGATTACTTTTTCCTAAAGAAAACAGAGTTCTAAAATTTTCTTCTTCTTCTTGATATTTAACTGACCCAGATCAAAGGAGCCTTATTCTGAAAAAAAGGGTGATACTTGCATATCCAAAAGACTAGAAGTAATGAAATATGATTTACAAGCATGCATGTTCCAGTTGCACTTTCTTAAAAGAACAAACATCCAAGAAGTCCCCATTTTAGCCACAAAATAAGAAATTATTTACATGTTTAAATTTAGAAGAGGCAGTGAAAGTAGACAGCCTCTCACCAAGAACCCAATTCAACAGCAATAACTGTGAGCATGTGACCATAACCAGAGCCAGATGCAAACTATGTTTCAGTTCTCATCGAACCTATTAACTCTATTCAAACACTGAAAACCAAATACCCATAAGAGGAAAATCAACAAAGTAAGAAGAAACTTAACCAGTTATTCAGAAAAACAATACAAAAACAAACACTAGAAGAAATCATAGAGAAACATGTAAGAGTTCCAATGTAAGGCTGAAAGTTACCTCCATGACCATGGCTTCAACAGTCTGAGTAGAGAAGAAAGGAGAAGATTATCACAGGAAATCCACACACTAAGAAAACCTTATAGAGAAAACAATTGGGTCGTTTATATTCTTCCTTAAAAATGACTACAAGAGGGAGATTAAATGAGACTGGGTCCCACCCTCGATGTTCAGTCCAGCTATAACTGGAAATTTACACAACCTTTATCTTAATTAGCATTTGATAGTTACCAGGGTCCAGACATACGTCAAACCATTAATTAATTCATCACCATATTTCAAATCTCAGTCTGATCAATACATAATCACAACATTTTGATACTTTTAGTGTGTTCTTGGTGCAGCTAGCCGTGCAAGAATTGAAGTTGAATATTCAGAACCATGTGGGAGCCAAGTGGTTAGGTGGGCATCATTTAGACATGAGAACCATATATTTATTAGGAAACATGATGGGGTTGAAGCTGTTGAGCAATCTCTGCTACCTTTTCAAAACGGATGGGGTTGTTTGTTGCACTACTTATTTTTCCTGCTTATCCTTAAGTTCGAAACTACGGTATTGACCTTGACATGTTAACCTTAAATTGAGATTAATTGCAGTGTAAGTATGACAACATTAATCAGATAATTGTCATGATCAAGATAGTATATCAGATTTATGCACAAAACTAATTAAAATGAAACAAACCATGTGACACTACTAATTTTGTATTAATACTCATTTGCAAATTTCAAGTGGTATAATGCCCACTAAAGAACAGTGTTGCTCTCATACAGTATTGTACAATTTTAAAGAGTGCAATGACATTTCCAAGAACTTTCTAACAGGTTGCTTTATTTTAGACTAATCATGCATGGTATGGGACCAAGGTCGTACTTAAATGGAGTTATATATGAAGCTGTAAAGCCTGTGATGGCTCAAACATATGTTTTCTGTTTAAGAGTACATAGTCGGTTCGGTCGTTACCAAATAGCTAGGTATGTCATTGACTTCATGTGCATATTGCAGCTTGGCACGCCGAAAAGTCACTGGAATTGCATTGATGGCAGGTGAAAAATGCAAAGTAAAGGAGGCAGCTGTAATCGGACATGCCTGCAGTGACTCCAAGTTTAAGGGCCTTTAACTACTACAAGTACTGGCCACCAATTGCATTACTAAAATTGGAGTTTGGGGTTGCATGTGACTTTAAATGGATCCACTTTTGGGTTGCTAAACTCATTCACTGCATTACCCCTTTTGCTATATGTGTCATTGATTTCATGTCCTTGAATCAGTTGAAACTTTGATCAATCACGCAAGAGCAAGAAAAGCTAAGGTTTGGTCACTTAACCATCACAATTAAATTGATCATATTAGTAGGAGTAAAATTTCTCTATATATTACAACAAAATTTTTGTATATTTCTCTCAACACATGATAAGAGAGTTAGAAAATGAGAGATTCTTTTTAAGAAGACTTTCCATCTATATTTTTTAAGTTTACATTTTAAAGACTAAAATCTTATGGGTTCAAAAATAACACATGCATGTCAGATCATTTTGTATCCATATTATAACATAAAAATGTGTTGCTTTTGAACCCAGTAGTTGATATGCATGTACACCAAGAACTCACGGCACAGAAATTAGAAAGAGAGAGGCATATATATATATATATGGATGGGGTTTAATTTGGTACTTGAGACGTGGCCACATCTGATACGCTGAGAGAGGAAAGAAAATCGTAGCTTTGGGAGATGAAGGTGGAGGGGAAAGTGATCAGTCATAAGGAATGAATAGCTGGGTAGGTCAGATAGGGACCCAAAACCAAAAGGATCGGGACCAATTTCCTAAAATTGGCAAACACAGTTGCACACAAAAAGTATTGTTTTGGTCACTAGCAAACCCAAAAGCCCCGCCAAGTCCCAAGTGCCGACACAAATGAGTTCGGATCTTCTACTTATCATTTTAATGTTAATCGATTTCGGATCTTTTACTGATTTTTTTGTGTCGATCGATTAAGGATCTGTTTATAAAAATATGTAAACGGCAAACACGCCCTTGTATTAATTTTTTTTTATTACAAAAAAGAAAAGAAAATTTAAACCCGAATATATTGAGAAAGTTTTTATTATCAAACGACAAGAATAACCCAATTTACAACACGCCCTTTACTTTCAATCACATTGCAAAATTGACCCTTTAGTACCTTTACCAATAACGAAAATGCTAGCCATATTTCCCACTTCTTGTCAAATTGTTATAGTGGGCCACATAATCGACTAGCCCACTCTTCTTGAATGTTCGGTATTCTTTGGGCTTGAGCATTCAGAAGATAGGTCCATCTTTCTAGGTGTTGTGTCTTAGAGTTGTACTACGACAAGCTATGGGCTTATATTTCGGTGGATCTCTGAAGCAATCGGACTCTACTTTCAAATCCCAAGTATACCAACGTTGCAATGTTAACCCAATACCCGACTCAAATTCAAGACGGGTAGTCTCTATTTGGGATCAACGAAAAGGATTCAGCAAGAAATTAATTAGTTATTTGCCCATATATAAAAAATAATAATAATAATAATTAGTTTTTGTAAATTTGAGGCTTGCTTAGTAGCCAACCAACCAAGCCAAGCCACCCTCAGATCAGCAACCAAGGTTGTCGTCTCATTGCATAGCAGACCATTGAAGGGTTCATACTTCATATTTTACTGCTTGAGCAAGCATTCAGGGTTTTGTGTAAGTATATTTTTATTTTACAGCAAGATGGTAGATAATAAGTTGAGGATAGAGACAGTGAGACACTATGATGAAGCTGAAAATTTAATGCTGTGGGGGTACCATTTGTGGGTGGGGGTGATTATGAGTCCTATACATGCTTCTTCCAAATTATTCCTTCCTCCACCACCATCATCATGAGTGCTACAACAATTATAGACTATAAATTGGGTCGTATAGTAGTACCCAATTGGCTGAAATGGGGCTCCTTATCCATAAAGACCCGTACCTAAATTCCAAAGTAGCTTTTGCTGCTAGAGAACCCCTGTTACCCCTATCTGGTCCCAATTGATTGGCGGTAGTTTATAATTGAGAACAATATTTCCCTAAGTTCCTAGTCGGAGGAGCACCCTCTCATAGATGTATTTTTAGTCTTTTCATTCAATTTATTGATAAGTTAAGAGAATGTAAATAAAAATAAATAAAAAAAGGGAAATTTTTGGTGGGTTTTAAAGCTCTTTGATTCCTAGCTAGCTTTTCCCTTTCTGCAATAGGTGAAGCTTTAAGTGGTTAGTTTATAATATAAATGCTTATTATTATTATACCTGTATTGGGTAGGTGGATGTGTGAAAGATGGATAGAAGATACAGACTTACTTCAACTTTTCTTTTTGACATATTCTTTGAATTTTGAAAGCAACCCAGAGTCTACCATGTTTTTACCACATGGTTTTAGATCTACCATATATAGTTGTCAAAGGGCTTAGGTGAACGTAGGTGATGACCATGTCATTAGCCAGGTGATGATCACCTACTACTGGCCTCGTCAAGATTTTGTCCTACACAAAGTAGTTCTTATTCTTTAATTTTTCTTTTGCTAAAAAAATTGTGGTGTTGAATCAGCCATTCAGCCTTACCCATTTGATATTGGGCTGAAAAAAGAATGGTACTAATATCGAAAGTTGAGTAACATGGTTGAAATTAGCATCTGCATACTTAGAAAAAGTACATAAATTAAGTTCATCCTCTTGATTGTCAATTAAGCAGTTAGGTGTCTACTATCCTTTAGACACTTTGTTGAAATGACTACTTTGTTCCTTTAGACACCTTGTTGAAATGACTACTTTGTTCCTTTAGACCTTGGCTTGAGAAACTGTTAGTGGCCTTCTTAAAGTATGCAAATCAGCCACAAAGGACGGTAATACTGAAGTATGACTCTCATACATACTTCCCCATAATTAGTTATATAGATGATTTTTTGTAGTAATATATAAAAACCAAAAAACTTAGCAAATTAAAATGCTCTTGTATGAGGAAGCAAGCATGAACACTAGGCATTTATGCAAACACATAGACAAGAACAAGATACATAATTAAAAATACATTAGAGAAACACTTGATAAAATTCTATGTTTAATTATGTTTTCCGACGTAATTATCATGACATATATATCATCAAACAGCAAATTAAGTGGTGGTGGTAGCCAAAACGTACAAATATCATCTTTTCCACTGAAATGTAGACCAAGAAAGCTCATGGCACAAACTGATCTTCACTCTCTTGGAAATCCTCTTCATTCTGGTATCCTTCCATGGAGTTATTAGACTCATAAGTGTTGTGGTTCACATTGTTGTTGCCAAAGTAACCCCTGTTGTTGTACCAGTTTCTTGAATCAACCACCCTGGAGTTTTCATACTGGTTTGGATTGTAGTTCTTCTCGCTGTGAATGTCGTAGAAGTACTTTCCATTCTCTAAAAACCTTGTGTCGCTCATGCCGTGCCTCTCATCAGCATTATTGTACCTGTTGGTGGCACCATTGTAGTAGTTGTTGCTGTTTTGGCTGACTGGGGTGGTGTAGCTTCTCTGTGTCAGCCTTGTGCCACTGATGCCATTTTGACTAGTCTCGTAGTTGTTCTCATTGTTGTAGTAGTTGTTTCTGTTGGGGTTATAGTGCGTGTTGTATTTGTTGGGGTAGTTATAGGTGTGCTCCTTTTCGGACTCTGTTTCATATGGAAGGTTGTTGTTGGTGGTGAACTGTGCACCATATTTTGGAGTGGTGGTGTAGGGTACACCATTGGTGGTGGTGGTGGTAGTGGGAGGAAACTGGCCAGACTCATGGCCATAGAGACCATATCCATTTTGGGTCTCTGGAATGAAGGTTGGCTCTGGCTCTTGCTTGTTCACAGTGCTCTCTTTGTTGGGGAGCTCTGTCTCTTTCACATTGTTGGTATCGGCCTTGACATGGGTCACTTTGCTAAAGAACTGGCTGTCTCTAGCTTGAGCTTGTTGAGAGAAGAGGACAGAAACCAGGAAGAGAAAAGAGAACAATTTTGCAGCAGAAGCCATAGATGGCAAGTGAAAGATGGTGATACTAGCTCTAGACTGGAGTGTATAATAGTAGTGGGGAGAGTTAGCGGTATTCCAATCTTTATATAGAGGACCTTTTTCACTTTCTCACCCAATATTTCCACTCATTAGGTGCAAATGGGCCAGAAGGATTGGTGATTATTGTGGTCCCCTTTGGGATATAGAACTTCAACAATGAGCACTTTGTGCCTGTTTCTAGTTAATTACTTTTCATTACACATTAATTTTTTCCCTTAGGTGCACTTCATGCAAACATTTAGCTTAATCATGAATTTTCGTTTCTTCTAAGCAAGCCAAAATTATACCCTCAAATTGAATGAGGAATGTGAACTTTAATTGTGGGTGTTCATGATGTTCCCTAAAGTTAAGGGATGTATATGAGGGCTATAGTCACAAAGATAACGTGAAAATTATATGGTGCAAAGCTGGGATGATCAGGACAATGACATCATTGACACAGCCGTGTAATTATGCGTGGATTGTGGAGTGGGTGGGGCATGCAGATAATATCATATCATATAGTGCAAACAGCATGTGCTCTCTGTGCTTGGTCTAATATGAGAAGCATCTAAACTTTACTACAAAACAAGACTAAAGACTAAAGAGTATTGTGGTTCAGCTCATTTACTGCTGTCCCTGCAATGTAACCCACTCTTTTAATAGCTTCTGCTTCTGTTAGTTGGACTTTTTAAGTTGTATAACTAAAAGTTGAAGTTAAATATCCAGTATTATTATATCTGGTGCAACCATTCTTTGCTAGTAGATGAATACTTCATAACAATCTCATTTAGTAGATGGGCTACAATTAGTGACCAGAGTACTAATATTTCTGTGCAAACTATTATCCCAACTACTGGGAGGTCTACTAAATTATTAAAATTTAACCAGAAAAAAGAGGAGAGTAAAGAAAATATGGAAGGTTGTGGTAACTCTTTCATTTTCGAATGGTTCTTTTCTTATTTATTCATTTAAATTTGGCCACATAAAGTAGCTAAATTACCTACTTCTGTTCCCACTAAATTTAAATTAACTACTTGACTGTGCTATAGCCTATAGGTCAAGAAAGGAAAGACAGAAACAAAATGTCTCACTTAATTACAAAACACTTGTAATGTAAAAGAAAGAGAGGAAAGGTCAGAGAAGCTTCCATGCCTGTAAATGTGCCACTAGCTTCTGTCCTCCCACCAGAATCCCAAGCACTATTTCTAGTGGTATCATAAAAGCCAAAATAAAGAAAGAACATGCATACTATCATGAAGGTGATTTTGTAAAGCAAAAGCCTACTACCTTCCAATGGATTGGTCTTAAAGCAGTAAAATAAAACCTTTAAAAAAGCAGTCTGAGTGGTGAAAAATCTTACATAGATATGTCTTTAATTAACTGATAGTTTTTTTTTTTTGACCAAATAATTAACTGATAGTTGATTTCACATTATGCAAGTTGTTTTTCGCAAATAGCCAGAGAAGTTTAAGAAAAAGGCACATGAGTGTGTAGCTTGTATTTAGTGGCCAAGAACATTTACAAATACAGATATTGAATATGGTGGGTGTCAAATGTCAATACATCCAAGACCCAAATTTCACATCAAGCTTCAATGCAGTCCTAGTGAGTAGTGTCCTACAAACATTGGCATTTGATATTGAAGTTTGCATGTGGCAAGTGCTGTGTCAACTAATGTAGGAGATTAGAGACTTATTTTAGAGTGCATGTGCAGCAAGTCTTCAATGTTTGGGTATAGCAGTTGAGAATCAAAAGCAACTGATTGATTGATACATATAAATAGGTGGTCCTACAGTGACCCTCTTTATCTCTTCCTCCTCCCTCAATGGAAAATGGGGTTCACCCACCAGCAATCCGCAGAGCCATCTACAAAACAAAATGCTTTTGTCAACGTTTCTCTTTGACAAAGCACCCAAAACTTTTTCTTTTTCCTTTTCTTTTTCTTTTTCTTGAATTAAGTGAAATTTGTTGCGTGATTAGCGGAATGATAGTTTATAGTTTCATCCTTTCAAAGTGTCTTTGGTGATCAGATTCTACTCCATACTTCCCATTGTTTTTTTATCCTTCTTTTTTTCTTTTTGTCCTTTCCTTTCGGTGAGTGGTTCTAGGTTCACATATTTTACTACGAAAATTCTACATATAAAATTCAGCAAAAGATTCTACATATAATGATGCAAAAAACCAACAACAAATTTCTGTTAACCCAACATTAATAATACATATATCTGAAAAGGCTACTGATTTTAGCTGAAAGCTAATATAAACTCATTGATTTATATATAACAAAAACATTAACATACATAGATTTCCCAGAGACCCAGATACAAAAGTAGGATAGAATCATAGGGAGCCACTTTTAAGGAATTGGGTTCCAAAGCAGAAGAGAAAACAACAAAATATTAGGAACCAAAATAGGAATCACAGGATTAACCCCAAGTGGTTTTCTTTTGAGCCTCTTCCTAAAATACTCTTTCCTCTGCTCTTCACCCCACCGAGCTTCCTCTACTCCTCTTGCAAGGATCAATGGTGGGGGTTGGTGATATGGGCATTTGGACCTCCAAGAAGTCTCAGGGAGCCCAAATTTGGAGACCCTTTTGAGGAAGAGAGAGATGCCCCATTTCAGATGAAGAGAAGGGAAGGTTGTGGAGGGTTTGGTACAGAGGACTGGTGGGTAGTCCCAGTTTAGATAGCATGGGATTTGGGTGGAGATGAAGAACTGAGAGTGGAGAGGTGGTGTGGTTGTGGGGTTGATTAGGATATGAGTTAAGGCATGGAGTCTTTGCTCCCATGTTGTGCCTTCTTCCATTCCTTCGTGCTTATCTCTCAATGTCTGAACATGAGGTTGAGAGGAGCCAAAAGGGTGTCCATATTTTACCGAGACCAAAAAAAAGGGTGTTCATATTTTTGGTAATTCCATTTCATTTGTAAACTCTATAATCCATTTTAATCTATCTTTTAAGATTGAAATGCAGTACATAATTTTTATAAAATTAAAAATATATTGGAATTAAGAAAATATTATGAAATTTAACCACAAATTTTGAAAATTAGGTATGAGTCGACGTATTGACGTGAAGTTTGAAGAGTAGGACAAAATGTAGCATAATCACACATCTTTGGTCACACCGTGTACCCAACATAATTCATTTGAGACTTTGAATTACTTACAATTTCTGCAAGAACAATGAAGCCCAAAAATCGACCCAATTAGATTAGGTTTTTACATAAAAATAAAATAAATAAATAAAAACTGTTAATCAAGCAAACATATCAATATAAAGTCATCAAAACGGATTAAAAATTCTATGTATTAGTTTGAGTGAGTTGGACTAGGAAATGATCTGTGGCTGAGTAATTTATTCTTCATGCTTTATATTTGGTTAGTTGTGGCTGGGATTGATAGCCTCCTCTTCCTCTTGGGAAGAAAATTTAACAAAAATATGCAACAGATACTGTTAAAACTATTATACAAAGATAATCTAAACTTTGATTCGTATTTGTAAAGTGGCTCCAGTCATACTCTTGCAGTCATTGATCTATACGTCGAATCTCATAACTTGGACCAAGATGGGTACTATCATTGATCCTGGAAACTATAGATTTCAAATTTACATCTATTAGCAATTATCAAATCCTGGAGAAATTTCTTTCATTCACAGCTTGTTAAGGTTCCAACTTTTGGAATTTTGGTACGAGCCATGACAAAGCACTCACTATCGGGAAGGTAATGAACACAGAGGCCTACAAATTAGCAACTTTGAGTAAGGGCAATATCGCAAGAAAATAATTAGATGTGAATGTATTTCTTTAGAAAAAGTTGCGTCAGCAAGAACTAAAACTATTAAAGAGGAAAAAATTGACTACATACCAAAAGAAAAACCACTTCATCCTCACTGGCAAGAACTGCAGTAAATTCATTCTTTTCCAATTTTTCTTTGATGAAATTTTGCAACTGCAAAAAGAGAATTATGTTTTCACAAATTCATTAACAGAAGAACAGAAGTGTCTAGTTAATGACTATGATATATGAGATGGAAGATGAAGCAAGCGTAATGTATTGACTTTATACAACCTAATATAAATGTACAAACAATTGATGCACTGGGCAAGTATGATAAAGACAAATCAGCATATGAGGGTGCTTAAACTGCCTGGAATAGGGCACTGCAGAACAGAAGTGTGTAGTCAAATGCCTAGGCTATAAGGCCACTCCAAACCAGGCATGAGCAAAGGATGCAAAATGGTGTGTGTGTGTGTGTGAGCACATGCGCTTTAATTTGCATTTTTAAATTGACATTATATAACCTAATATAGTACATTGCAAAAGTATAACAAAGACAAAAAAAGACAAGGGTGCTTGAACTGCCAGGACAAGGGCACACACACCAAAGATGCCTTATACTTCACAAACCAATGGAGCAGTCCTCTACAATTTAGCCTAACGATTGGTATGAGAACCTGTTAAATGAGATTATTCTGGGTAATACAGTATCTGTTATGCAACTTCTCATCGTTTCACAACTAATCATTTTAGAGGTATGAAGAGACCATCAAACTAATCAGAAGCCCTGATTTAGCATCATATTTACTTGATTCTCTCTGCAAACAATTGAAAGACAACATTCCACTATGTTTTATGGGCAAAGTATCACGGAGCTTTATGGCTCAGCATCTTCAAGGTTTACATGAGATAAACTTTTAGCAGTTTGTGCCTTCAGGATTCTTGATATTAAGAAAAAACTACAAAAATTGGAAATTTTATGATATAAACAGTATATAACCTCAATAAACATCAGACCTTAATGGCAGGAAGTTATAAAGTTGTATCACAGGAATGGCCTTAGGGTCCCAAGAAAAAAGAACATTGAAGAAGTATTTTCTTTTTCCAACATCTGTCGCATACTAATTAACAAAAGATTTTTGTACCGACCTCATGGTGAAACCTTTTAAATGTTGCAAAGGATCTCTTCAACTGATGCAGAGCTCGAGAGAAATAGTTTGGCCCAAGCATCTTCTGCAGATGGTCATCAAAAAGGTGGTGCAGGTCATCAAAAAGGTTGTTGAAGAACTGCAAGCCATGGGATTTAATGAGCTAATGTGAGATTCTATTTAGTAAAACAAAATAGATGTCAATTTTTCAGAAGACTTGATGCCATCAGTGCCAACAGGATTTAAGTTCCAGCGACATTTCACAAATATTCAGAATTTCATAATTACTATATAGACCAAATTTTCTGAACTACGGCTGTGAGGTATCTAATATTACCTTCAAGAATGTGCATCTTGTAGATCTTACTTGCCTTCGAGCCCTCGCAGTCCTCATCTAATAAAATTTAAGAGAAAAATACAAACAAAGAAACTACATATTAGTGAATTAGAAAAACTTATCAAATAAAGAATCTGAAGCTAGTTTCAAGTAGGAATGTAGGATATACTTGTGTAATATGAAGAGCCTGCTCAAGTCGCTGAATTTGAATCCATTGTTCTGTAACAACGTCAGACATCTGAAATCAAACCGAAAGAAGCCAACGGCAAAATTAACACACACTAACAAAATCACAGTCAAAGATCATAGATGGTACCAAAAATAAAATAAAAATATCAGATAGAGTGTATCGGTGTATCACCTTTTCAGCCTCAGAGGCAACCATTTCAAGTCTATCCTCAGCCTCTTGTGCTTTAGACTCCAAAACATGAAGATCGAAGTTGTACTTCCTTGAATCGGCCCAGAGAAGCCGTACCTAAGCACATTCCAAAGCCTACTTCTCAAACCAGTTTGGCTTTCAAATATGCATCCAACAATGAACAATTTCTGCCACTTATTATTCACTGAAAATTTTAGAAAGATAAAAGAAAGTATGAACCTCTTCTTCTAGAGCACGAAGGCGTTCATCATCAAGCAATGAGTCTCCCTGTGATACACAAATACAACTAACACTCACACAGATTTTTTATTTTATTTTAAAATTCGCTTAATTTATAATACATGAAGATTTGAAGCTGAAGCTGAAAACAAACCTTGAGAGAGGATACCACAGACTGCAAATAATGAATCTCCTGCGACATGTCGTCAATGCGCTTCTCGCGCTCTTCGATAGAAACGATTTTCTCACTCAGATTTTGAATGTTTTCCGCAAGAACTGATTCTGCCAAACATAATCAATAGCTTAAAATCAAGAAAAAGAAGAAAAGGAAATAATTAAGTGGAAGTAATACCTAAGTGAACGATCTTGAGCTTGAATTGGTGCAGCTCGCAGCTGGAGCAGTTGTCGTCGTTGTTGTTGTGGTGCTGAGATGAACATGCCGATTCCGAGAGAGCGAAGAGAGACGATAAAAAGGCGGGAAACAGGAATAGGAATGGAATTACAAGAATTTCATTTCTCATTCTGTCCTTGCAGGAGCTGACTTGTGTCTGTGCTTCGGCTTTCCAAAGGGAAATCTTGTAATTTCGGGTTTCAGTGTATCGTCGGTTGCAATTAAAGTTACGACGCCGCGGAGTGGAATCAAACGATAAAGCGACGGCGTTTCCTCGTCCGTCCTTATCAATTAAGATATCAAAGTTTGAAATAGAAAAATATTAACAAAATATTTAAACGAAATCCGTAATAAAAATATCAAAATAACATTATATCTAATATTAATACGCGATAATAAAGAGAGGAAAATGCTCTTAAAACTTGAGATTTATAATCATGTTTATATTGCATTTTCCATAGTTAAGTGCGAGATAAGTAGAATTTTACTAATTATGAGCACAAATAATTAAATCAAGTAGAATGAGTTTAACGTCTCTTGCCAGTCCTAACCATAAGAATTTAAAAAAGAAAAGAAAAATTTAAAAGAGGAACTTACCATTTCCATTAAAAAGATTGAGGTGTAAAATTTCAATTTTGTGTAACTGGAGAAGACATTCTCAAGAACAAGGTTGCATTATCAAACCATATCTTCAAGTACACGTTATCTCCTCCAACACTACAGTCTCTGTATTATTATTAAGCGAACTGTAAACTAGAAATTACAGATTTAAATTATTTTCTATAGGCTATATATTGCCAATAGTTATTACATTTCGAATTCCAAAAGAACTATATATACAGCAGTAATAGTTGTCTCCTAGTCTATAGTGATGGAATTCAACAATAGGAGAAACAGCCGTGTTATTAGAAAGCTTATTGACCATTGATTCAAATCTCTGTAAATGATCCTACGGCGACTAGTACTAGGGCAGGATGAGCTAGCCTAGACATCAGAAGGGGAATCTGCATGGTTCAATGCCCCAAGCCTCCTCAGCATACTCTCGGATTGTTCTATCACTGCTAAATCTCCCGGACCCGGCTGTGCTAAGGATGCTCATCCGAGTCCACTTCTTCGGATCCACAAATGCTTGATCAGCAGCAGCCTGTAAATCCCATGCACCACAGTCAGTTGAGTTATAATAAAACACCAAAATGCAAACTTTGGACTTCAAGCAAAACAAAAATAATTACCTGGGCCTCTAAATAGCTTCCGAAATCAGCACCAAGCAGATAGAAGTCGTTACCCTCTACAGTATCACATAGAGACTTGAAATAATCTTGAAAGCCAAAATAACCATCTCGGATCATCCTACACATAAAATAAATATCACAGCAGAATTAGAATCTCTGAGGAAACAGCCTGCTCAGAAAGCATCACACACACTGGTCACAGAATTGATTGCGGAAAATCTGGAAAAATTGGCATCCAACAGATACCATCTACAAAATCTAAAACTTCTTGACTGGTCACACAAATCACCCACTGGCTAAATTGAGTGAAGGTGATTGTTGTAGCATACCTTATAACACGTTCACATTTCAGTGGCTGTTCAGCAGGTCCTTTCTCACGCAACGTTGGAACTTCATGAACCTTTGCACCAAATAGAAACTGTAGAAAGCAAATTTTCAGACAATTATCTCTGCTATACTACCAGCAGATATATTACCAATCTAAAAGCTCAAAATTGTGCCGATAAGCCATCAAAGGGTTTGTGTGAATAATGGAATGGTGGTTTTTGCTCCCCCATCTTATAATAAACAGTATGGGCTCTGTGTATATGTAGATGCCATGCTCTAGCAATTACCAAAAGCAAATCGCATTTGGTAAAAAAAACTTGACATCCCAATCAGCTAAACTGAATCCAGCCATTTTAAGTTGGCTAGGTAAATCTCAGTCAGCCATTCCATTCTTATACATGCTCATATTATGTTCAGTCACATGTCATCTATTATTAGAGGAAGTCAAAGATCAATTCATATCATACTGATATCCTTGTATAACCTTATGAAAAAAATTACCAGGTTGTCTGCCCCTATTTCTTCAATAATTTCAACTGTAGACCCATCTTCCGTAGCCAAGAGTAAACATCCATTCATAAGAAATTTCATACTGCCAGTTCCAGAAGCCTCATGTCCTGCAGTGCTGCACAGGAATCATCACATGTAATTCAACAATATGTACATGCTACATACTACATAGTTTCCAGAAAATAAAAACTTCGTGCGAATGACATGCAAGAAATAACTAGTAAGGCATATGTACATGTACCCCCCTTAACATTAACGCCACTAATGTTGGGAAATTTTATTTGATCAAAAAACTTAATTGAAAAACATGATGAGATCAATAATAACCCAAGAACCAGCTCATTGTCAGGATATGGTTTCATACTTTATAGCATTCTAATAGGAGCTTCACAGTTAAAGTAGGACTTGGCTAAGAAAAGTAATGTTAACATATCAAATCTGAAAAGTGGGTTAAAATTTAAGCAAGGCCAAGAAACTCAAAATAGGTTTTTAAACAATTGTGTTTTGCAGGGATCCATCAAATCTACATGGCGCAAAGTTTACAAACCTTATGTGCTGAGAAAGGTCAGCCCCTGGTATTACCAATTCAGCAACAGATACATTATAATCAGGAATAAAAACCTGGAATAACAGACAAATGGCATCAAAATAACATATAAATAAAGCCATATATAGAGTGCAAGACCAGAGACTTTATTCTTATGCTAGTTCCTCTAAATAATTGTAAAAAACAAGAAGGACAGGAGGAACGCATGCAGAGGTACAGAATTCTTTCTCTTACCAACTTTAGAAGATCTCCGACATCAGTGTCATTATTTATTTTTTCTGCTACAGCATGACAAAGTTTGATAATCTTTTTTGCAATTTCATAACCAGGAGCCGCTTTTCCTCCAATAATGCAGACACGAGGTACAACCTTGCTTCGTTGACTCTTCTCCATGTTCTGCAGCAAGAATTACTGGCAATCATTTAAGGAGGAAAAAGGAAAGAAGAAAGAACATGATATAAAACCCAATAAATGATAAGCATCTAATGCTACATAATTTAATGAGATCAGGCATGGTTCCAACACCATGTCAAATCTCATTGCAAAGTCAACATGTTACTGCCCACCAACATGGAAGCCAAAACTTTTAGGTTTACTATGACAAGAAGATGAAATAAAGATAGGATGGTAAGATAACTCTTTTTAGAAGGTATCTGGTGCTTATTTGTTAATAAGTTCTAATAGCATGGAATATAAAGTTCTCACCCTAGAAAACCAGCTTTACCTTGATACAGTCATATCGATGGATAATGCCTAGTATATTAAGCAGCTGTCTTTTGTACTCATGTATTCGCTTTGTCTGCACATCGAACATTGCATCTAAACTAACCTGCATATAAAATTGATGCATAGTGAACGTAAGATCATAAGGAAGCTTCTATAGGACATACCTTCTAGACAAGAAGGAAAGAAAAAAGAACCGGATATAAATTCTAAGCGCTTGCAGTCAAACCTTCACACCACTCATTGCTTCAATGTACTCAGCAAGCCTCATTTTGTTAACCTTCTTAACCTACAACATAAAAATATATACAATAAAGAAAGAGCCAGAACATTATATAATTTTGGTTCCTATGCAGCTGCACAAATATCAAGCCTAGAGAGTACCATCATCCATTCTTGTTGAAAGTCAGCATCATTTGCATATTCTTGCAAGCCAGTTAGAAGGTCAACATCACGAATCCATGCTTCTGTTCCAAGCCATTTTGAGATAAGGGCACACAGGCTAGGATTACTCACCACAATCCAGCGACGCTGAGAAATCAAATTTCAGTACATTATCACATGTTCATGCATATAAACTGTATACCACTAATAATATCTAATTATCAATCCCTGATGCATCGGTGCATCATAAAAACAACCTTTGAATATGTTATGACTTATCAGCCATGAGCAATATATGCATGTACATATGCATCAATAGCAAACCTCTCAAAACAAGATGTAGATTGTACAGGAATCCATGCTAATTCGCACTGTACCGAACTTCCAATTAAGTTTTAACCAACAGACAGCATTAGAGTCAAAATCTAATTAATATATATCTAAGAAAACCATAGGAAAGGCCAATGCATCCCAATCTAATTCTCAAATGAGGCAGTTGAAAAACTGAAACTTTAAGGAACACTCTGCCCCCTCAGCGCCATTTGATATTTAGAATAGCACAAACTACAAGGACCATCAAAATCTATCTTCTGAATTGTATATTTCGATTCTTCTCCAACCACATCAACAGAATGAATAATCTAATGAAACTAGTATGCACTTTATAGATGATATATGAACTATATACCTGGGTAACACCATTTGTCTTGCATTGAAATTTCTCAGGCCACAGCTCATAAAAGTCCTGTGAAAGAGACGAGGTGTCAGATGGCTTAAGGTATTATAACAAGTTTGGGTATCTTGAACTTAGTCATAAGCCAAGGAGAAAAGGTAATAATGCAAGGAACACATATTACCTTGAATAATTTTGTTTTTAATAACTCTGAATGTACTTTGGAAACACCATTCACAGTATGGGAACAGACAATCGATAGGTTTGCCATTCGGATACTCTGTCAACTCAAATGGTCAAATTACAAATAAATTTTCACATCAAACCAACAATGCTTAAAGAGATATGAAAGTAATAAAAAAAAATTAAAGGGAAAAAAAAAATCCAAAAACTCATATAAGTACAAAAGACTGACATGTACACATTTCCAAACCCCCATTCTTCGATCCTCTTCTTTTGTTTGTCATCATGTAAGAAAGAACTATGCATAGTATTACAGAAAGGGTTAATATGATTGCAAGAATAAGCACAATGATGTCATGGATAGACTATAGAGCATACAAAAGACTACAGTAATATCAGATGCCAACTACAATGATAAGACCAGAATCATATATCTACCACAATAACACAATCATTTATACTATGAAGTAAAATATAAGATGCTTCTAGACATACCTTTACAGCACCTTCCTCAACAATTGACATCCGGGACAGCCGATTGTAATCTAAACCAATCCTCTTTTTCAACTCTTCCACAAAATTAAAGTTTATGTCATATATAATCTGGATCAATAAGAAAAATTGACACATTTATTTAAGTGAAAAAATAAACATATCATAAAATACTAGTTATCGAGCAGATAATTATATAGAAAATTATAATTAGTTTATAAGCTTGCTTCTGGATCAAGGAAAGCATGGCAATCTGATGGAAAGATAACTCTAGGAGTAAAGATTAACTGTTGCATGAATTCATTAAACATGTCCAAAGCCTAGCATACAACTCATCTCGTCGTAAATATGTAATATATATAACTTTTCAGGTAAATGGATTAAAGATAATGTTATTGGAGAACGAGAATCCAAATGTCTTCAGAAACCCTAAAAATAAAATGCAAATTTCATGTCAAAAAATAGTATTTAGAAACGCACATTTAAATGGCGTGGGAGAAGACTGGCCAGTAAATCAACGGGGATTTTCTCCAACCCTTCAGCAATTACTGCGTGTATTGTGAAAGAAAACATTTTGCAAACAATGTCCCATGCTTTATTCCAACCCAAATGCTCTTCATCAACAAGCACTCTCATGACCTCAACTATCGCAAGAGATGGGTGAGTATCATTCAGCTGCAGAGCAACCTAATTAAGACAAGAAAAAATGAGCCAAAAGAAAAAGGAAAAACAGAAAAGCAAACCTGAATGACTGAATTAAAGGGAGGGAGAATTTCCAATATGCCAAAAGACAAAAAGAATAATGGTCCCTTAGTCCACTGTAGCTAAAACAGTAATGTCAAAATGATCGTTAAAGAACACTTGCATCATGAAATAAGCCAGCAGATTGGGTTGTGAACAAGAATAGATTGAGAAATAAAAATATCAAACAGACCGAGCTTAACTTCAAACAAAAATCATTATTTTGTGATCAATAATTTCATGTAGCACGAACAGCTGCAAGTAATAAAACATTTTTCCCCTACAACTCAACATATGATCAAACACATATTACTGAGATTTGAACCTTCTCTGGAAATTCATCAAAATTGCTGTGATCATCTTTAAACCTCCGAATTATGTCTTGTATGGATGCTGAGACAAAGAAATATTGTTGTTTTAACCGCAGTTCCTTCCCCTGTAAGACAGAATAAACTCAAAAGGCATTATTACTATATAGTAAGCAACAACAGAGTGAGAATGTACAGGAGTCATCCACTTGGAAAAGAGAGCTGGGTAGCTGAGCTAATGACTTTCTTCCAAACTTAGAGACCACATTTTTATGTTGATAAACTGTCTCAGCAAGTACAAAACCCCTAAGTTTGAGTATTCAATTTGCATGGCCGAAAAAACAATCTATCTACAGAATTCTTATACAGAATGACTAGACATTCTTATGTTGATAAACTGTCTTGGCATGTACAAAACCTTAATCGTAAGCATTATGGAAAATATTCATCTTATTGAAGTAGCCAGTTTCTGCAGGAACAGATCATCTTCTGATACAAGACAATATATTTTTAAAATACATTATAAATATTCAATTAATGACCAAATTAAGAAGAGACAAGCAAACCTGATGAGAACGGTCATCAGGGTACAAAACACTACTTATAGTTTCTGCTTTCTGTCTACTAACAACAGCATTGATGTAATCTCCAGTATTATAAGATTCCTGCATAAGAGGAAATATTGCATAGGAAGATTAGTTCACCTAAAGTTTCTAGGAGGAAAGAGATGGATTCTATTGAAACTTGAAAAAAGAAATGGAGGAGAGAATACTGTAGTACTCTATCATTTGGGATTTCCGTGAGATACTGATTAAAAAGATGCATTCTGGAATTGCGTAATATTAATTATTAGTAAAAGATTACCATATCATGTTGATCACTTGGTTTTCCGGCCCATAAGCGGAGAGTAATGGTATTCCTTGTTCCATAACCAGGTATAGGATTATCATAAGCCACAGCTTCTACCTAGCAGTGTGGAGACAAACCACTAAGCTGAAATAACCAATTATATTCATATGTTTAAAAGTTGCAAACCATCTTGCATATATAAACTAAACAATATCAAAGGATTTGCTGATATAATCGCCTTACCACTTCTCCAGGGTTCCAAACGTTACATTTTTCCCCATTCAAAAATTCCTCTTCAACAACCCCATAGAACTTATGCATGGAAATAATAATAAGAAAAATTAGCAAACATTTTGGAAGCTTTAGTAGGGCATATAATGGATGTCAAGAAAATATTAAATGAGAAATAAACAATTAACCAAAAAATGACGATAGTCGTTACAGACCTTCACTGGATATGTTACATGAACCCGCTCTGTCTCCCAAGGATTTCCAAAGTTCAACCAGTAATCAGGTTGTTCATGTTGGAAGCCATCAAGTATAACCTGGCGGAATAATCCATATTCGTAGCGTAGCCCATAACTACAAATTGAAGATGCAACATCACCAAATACTTCCTATGTAAGAAATTGTTGGTAAAAAATAGTTCCATAATAAAAAGGTTGTGAATTTTTATGTTGAATAATACGTTCAGTTCTCAAAGCCATTGAGCATGCAACATGTGATAAGTGAGGCACATAAAAACAATTCCTATGGGACCACTGGCTTCTTGGGTTCACCGGACAGCGTTTCTCTTCTAATTTATGAAGTGCAAAGAATCATGGCTGCTGCATTTCGTTATCAAATGGGAATAACAGGCTATACAATAGAGGTAACGCTCTCTTCCCTAGACTTCCAGTCTTAGAGGATGAAAGATACCACAGAGCTGAAAGGGCTAGTCACCCTATTGTTAGAGACAGAACTTAGATGGAGTATTACTAATTAAATTATTATATGCTAATCACAGAGTCGACATACCCCCATGCAGGATAATCCAAAGTTGCCATAGAATCCAATTGACAAGCTGAAAGACGGGCTAGGCCACCATTACCAAGGGCAGCATCTCCTTCCTTGAAACATCACGAAAATAACTTATACAAGAAAAAATAAGTGCCCATCTATTTTAAAACTGAAGTATATATGCTATTGATACACATGAATGAAAAGAACCTTTATATGTTTCCAATTGGAGCTAGACTAAATATTTTCTCCCTTTTAATAAATATGTGATATGTCCAAGCCAGCATTAGCAGTTGCAAATTTAAATTTTTTGTTAAATAAATTATGATGTATTGATGCCAATACCACAAATTAGAGATCATAATGGAGGAATAACATCAAAGATAGCATAGCAACTCCAAAAACTATTTTTATGTTGCTCCACTTGGACAGAGGGAATAGTGGTGGCAAGTTTGGGGTTCAGCCCTTCAACCCAAAACCACCCCCCCCCCCCAAAAAAAAAAAAAAAANCCCCCCCCCCCCCCCCCCCCAAAAAAAAAAGAAAAAAAACCCTCGCACATATTATAGATTTCAGTCAATATTTATATATATGTATATTAAGGGGATCAGCCTTATAACTCTAGAGGAAAGGCAAGTATATCATTTTCCTAGTCCACCCATTATATTATGAAATAAAATAGGGAAGTATATCTAAAATGTTCCCTCTGTAGATTCACTGCATTAATTTTTCCAAATACGAGAAGAAAATTTAATATATATATATATTTTCGGTTCAAAAGAAGAAAAAGGGTACCCTTGCTAACCTGCTCTGCCAAAACTTCCAAATCAAAGCCAAGCTGGCTTAAAGCATCTGCATACTGATCCCGGATGCCAAGGTTGATGACACTATTCGACAAGGAACGACCTGACATTTGAATAACATATAGCGTTTCAGCAGCAAGGCAGCAACTACATCAAAGAAATACGTACAGCGCATGAATTGGGAACTCATGGAAAATTATGAGTCAAATCACCGGAAGATCAACTTAATAGGTATCAAAATATAAATGAATTAGTCTACGGAGGCTTATGATTAACAGACAGTAATATCATTAAAAGTGCATAGAATGTATATAAACAACTCCAATAAAAGTACATAAATACCCATAAGAAACTCAAGCGAGAGGAAGTATACGCGCTTAGGGTCTTTCTTCTTGAAGTAAAGTTGAGTATCATGCGAACGTTCAATCAACCGGTCTCTTACACTAAGTGCTAGAGCCTACAAAATTATCAAAACGAAAATGAAGAACTTTTCCCGCCAAAATTGAGAACAGCTAAAACAAACGTTACATTGAGATGCGAAATTACCTGATAAGCCTCAAAATCATCGAAACTAAAGCGGGACCTGGCAACGGTGTACTCAACGTGGTGAAGAATATCCTTCTGAAGGCTAATTGGGTCATTTTTCAAGAACCCGTCCATGAGCTCGAACATCCTCTCAGCCTTAGCATTGCCCTCCCCCGAGCCCAAGCCCAAGCCCAAGCCCGGCCTGCGAACCACAATGCCTGTCGTGGTGGGACCCACCGAGACCGAGCCAGCGCCGTCGATGGCGTCCGTAAGGGCCTTCTTGATCCTATCGAGGCTCTTCTGATCGCCGATTTTCTCGCCGTTGGAATTGGTGACGAAGAACCGCTTGACGAAGTGGTCGCCCTCGAACTCCACGGTGGCCTTGTCGACGCAGAGGCCGAGGACGTTGAAGACGCGGGTGATGACCCCGAGGAGGCCGATGCGGTTGCGGGCTCGGATCACGAATTGCGTGGCGGACGGGTCGGACTCAGAGTTCTCAACGGTGACGGAGGACATGGCGGAGGGCGGTTGGGCGGCAGAGGCGCGTAGCGGTTTGGTGGCATGATTGGAGGCGTAGAAGATCGACGGTGGAGGTGAGTATCGAGAAGTTGAGGGAAACGGAGGGAACAGAGAGGTGGATGATGAGAATGCGAGCTTTGAATAGTCATTGATGGTGAGAAAGCGTGATGGTAGCGCAGACATTGCAGAATGTGGGAATGTAGAGGAATCGCATATAGGAAAACTGAGAAAGAGAGAGCTTTGGTCTTTAGAGGTGGAAGGAGGAGCTTTGAGTGTCAATACTGTGTTACTGTGTGTCCGTGAGTCACTGCCCGCGGGAGTAGGAGAAAGAGAAAGGGCATCAACTAACTGCTTTTGCTTTTAATTTAAATATCAGTTATTATTGAGTATTAGGTGCATTACGTAGTTAAGAAAAATAAATTAGTGCCACGGAAACGAAAACAAAGCCTAAAATTTGGGATCTCATTTTTAGAAAAAATAATCATTTCTATGAAAATTTAAAAAATAACATAATACCACTAACAAGTAACAAGTAAGATTATTCAGTTGCAATAATATTTGAAATCGGATAAAAAAATTATTGCATTTTAATTGCAAGTATCATTCAGATGTGTTGAGCTCCATTGACTGATTAAACAAAGAGTTATGTTAGACCAGACCACCGCATTGATTAATTATATGATATAATAGTTAAATCATTAAATCGATATTAATTTTTGAGCTAATATAATGAGAAAGGGTAATTAAAATGAATCTTGGATCTGATGATGCGGTGGAATGTGGATAGGAGCAGAAAGGGACATTGCTTTGCTTTTTGGCAAAAGGCAAGGAGGACAACAGGAACCACGCCCTCCACCATCCACCGTTGCATCCTCCACGGGTCTCAAAACACAGGGACGACACACGAAACCACCCTCAACAGCAGACGCGTGTCGTTTGTTGACCGTTATGCGTGGGCTGGGCGGCTCTCTCTTTCTACTACTACTTGGGTTTCACTTGGGCCTGCCTTTTAAACACACTGTTCCAGTCCAGAAAATGCTTCATCCATAGATTATTTCCTACAACTTTCTTTTTGCCCTTAAAGTTAGGTTTTAATCATTAAATTAAAATTATAAAATATTATATACAAACAAAATTGTCAAATTCATTTACAATGTTACTAAACTAGTGTTGTTTATCTTTATAATATTAAAATCTCCCTTTCCATATTAAAACAAACAAAAATCGCCAACCTCGTTTGATCGTTAGAATTGGAAAGTATAAAATTATAAATAGTAAATTGGGTGCGTCATTTCTCCAGAAAACATTATGTACCACGTTACTATTTACAAATCGCAACGGTATAAGACCGGAATAATGGTGTAGATTGTATACACAGTAAACTGCTAAACTTTATCTGGAAACTTCCACACCGTTCTCGTCCTCTCCACAACCTCAAATAATCTAGCTACCACCCCAATAAGAGCACCTCATGAGAATTCATTTCCAACGGACCCATTAGAAAGTTTTCAAGTATTTAGAGCCTTCGAGTTTAACACCACCGTTTCCAGCAGCAGAATAAAGATTCAAGAAAGAAATTAACAAAGAGAAAGAAGAAGAAGAAGAAGATATGGGTGTGGATTACTACAAGATTTTGCAGGTTGACAAGAACGCTAAAGATGAGGATTTGAAGAAAGCTTATCGAAAGCTCGCCATGAAATGGCACCCTGACAAGAACCCCAACAACAAGAAAGAAGCTGAGGCCAATTTCAAAAAGATCTCCGAGGCCTATGAGGTTTGTCATCCTTTTCTCTCTTTTTGTTCTTTCAAAGTATTCATTCACTTCAAAGACTGTTCTTTCAATCTACCAATAAATATTTGTCATCTGGGGTTTTGGGTTTTTCACGATTACCCACTAGAGAAAATCCCACAAGCCCCTCACTTTGTTTTTTCTGCTTTTTTTACCTACTTAATGTCAGTCCACATGTTAAGTTACCCATATTTAAATCTAAAAATCCCTTCCTTAAATGACAGGAAGATTCAGATTTTCCATATATTAATGCTAAAATGATCCCCTGTGTGTTTGATTTGGTAGGTTCTGAGTGATCCCCAGAAAAGAGCAATCTACGATCAATACGGTGAAGAGGGGCTAAAAGGCCAAGTGCCACCCCCAGGTGCTGGGGGGCCTGATGGTGCTACTTTCTTCCAAACTGGGGATGGTCAATCTCGCGGTTCTTTCTTCTTCAACCCCAGAAACGCTGACGACATTTTTGCTGAGATTTTTGGGTTCTCGAGCCCAATGGGTGGAATGGGTGGCGTGAGGGGTGCAAGATCACACTTTGGTGGAATGGGGTTTGGAGATGACATGTTTACTTCATTTGGAGAAGGCCGACCGATGAGTCAGGGTCCACGAAAAGCTCCTCCCATAGAGAACACCTTGCCCTGTAGCCTTGAGGAGCTCTATAAGGGAACTACCAAGAAGATGAAGATATCAAGGGAAATTGCAGATGCAAGTGGGTAAGTCTTATTTAACTCAATTTATAACTTGTATATTTACATTTTCCTTACTTGTATATTTACTTTTGCCTTCGTTGCTTGCATCTTAAGTTCGTAATGTTGGTTTGATTTCAATGTCATTATAAAAGTAGGATGGTGGCTATGATGATGATGATGATGGTATAGTATTGGTGACATTGGGGTAAAGACATCATAGCCAGCTCTGAATTGCTGTAGTTGCTGTCATTGCTAGGAACATGAATATGGTGATCTCGGTTGTTTAATTTCAATTCATTTTTCTGGTTCATTGACACCTATTTATCATGTTATGCAGGAAGACCATGCCAGTACAGGAAATCCTAACCATTGAAATCAAGCCTGGCTGGAAAAAGGGAACAAAGATCACCTTCCCAGAGAAAGGGAATGAGCAAGCAAATATAGTTCCTGCAGACCTGGTCTTCATAATTGATGAGAAGCCACATAGCACATTCACAAGGGATGGGAATGACCTGGTTGTCACACTGAAGATCTCGCTCGCAGAAGCTCTCACAGGCTACACTGTCCATCTCACTACACTAGATGGAAGGACCCTCACCATCCCCATCAACAATGTCATTCATCCAAACTATGAGGAGATAGTCCCCAAGGAGGGTATGCCCATACCAAAAGATCCCTCCAAGAGGGGCAACCTTCGGGTCAAATTCAATGTCAAATTTCCAACCAGGTTGACTTCTGAACAGAAGACCGGAATTAAGAAACTTTTGGCGCCCTAGTTTTGGTTGTAACCCACAATGTGC
Organism: Purshia tridentata; assembly: GCA_003254885.1. Classification (NCBI taxonomy): domain Eukaryota; kingdom Viridiplantae; phylum Streptophyta; class Magnoliopsida; order Rosales; family Rosaceae; genus Purshia; species Purshia tridentata. The sequence goes on from QANT01007900.1 coordinate 40,063, forward strand.
TATGAGAATCTGAGACTTGTGAATATTTTTTTGAAATGGCATGGATTTGTAAGGTTGAAACATCTTTTTGTCCAGAAAAGTTATATTGAGCAATTTTAGCTCTAAGAGAAACTAGCAAATAAAGTTTGAGTGAAAAAAAGTGATACCCGCCATATTTTTCCCAATTTTTCATTACAATCGCATTGTCAAAGAGAGGAATCCATAATATTGTAAGACCAATATACCACCCATAAAAAATTACGTTGTATACAATTTTTTATAAAATAACATTTGCAGTATAACTTGCTCAACCTTTTTATTAGGTAATGTTTGTTACACGCTTGAATAAAATACACGTTACACCGCAGTCCTATTGCAGTACATCTATCCAATATTTCTATCCAGACTATCTAGTAATGATTTCATCCATGAACTGGGAGAAAAAAGAAAAAAGAAAAAAAAGCTAATAATAATAATAACAAAAATGATGAAGATTTGGTGGAGGCCAGTATTGATTCCAACACCAGGATGAGATCAGCCGCTGTTGATGCTGCAATATCAAAAAGTACATTGCAGCCAGCATAATCTCAGACGCTCACACAAGGGCAATATAGATTTTGGCACTTCAATCACTATAGTCATCTGAATCTGCTGAATCTGTGCCATCGTCATTTCTATTCCTGTCTGGTATTTCGTCCGAGGCATCACTCATATCTGCATCCCCCTCTGAATCTTCCTCTCTAACTTCTTCAATGCCATTATTGTCATCTTCAGAAGCATCCACATCCTCATCACTCGCTTCTAGTAGACCCCCGTTCCATCCACTGGAGGTCCCATCAAATCCAGCTTCCCAGTTTTCTTGTTCATATCCCACTGCTTGTTCATCGTCGTCAGATTCCAATGCTTCTTCTGCTTGTTCATATCCCTCTCCTTGTTCATCACCTTTCATATTGATCATATCGATCTTTTCATCATCCCATTCCTCACCCAAGTTTCTCGGAGATTCCCCCCCACTTTCAGGGCTACTGCGTATGTCAGTCATACGGCCAATCAGCGTACCCTCAACAGCCCTGTTCTTCGTTCTCCTCTTTCTAACAGCTCGGCGACCCCGTCCGCTCCCTTGCCCTTGTGTTTTTCGTCCCACCGGTCTAAACCCTAGATTCAAAGTCTCATTACCCCTAATGTTTCGCCGACTTGCTCCCGATTTGGAATCATTCACTTTTCTCTGCAACTTTTTACCATGTCCCTGTTCACGACCTCCTCGCCCACGTTTAAAGTTGTTTCGTGCACTTTTCAGGTGAGTAAAGTTCTCTTCCCTTATGTGGTCATTGTGGTCTCCTTCTGTTAGCTCAAACTCTTTATCATTCCTCAGAGGAGTAAATCTCACAGGAAGCTTCTGTGGACAAGGAAAAGCAGATTCAGAAACACCACTTGTCCAATGACATGGTGAAAGTTTTTAGAAACACCAGCAAAATCAATTCATAAGATTACCCCGAATTTACAAAACTAGAACTGCAGTCTTAAGAATTTCATAAAAGTTGTATTTTTGCACAAGATTTGTGTGCATTTGTGTCTGTAACATTACCCTGAACAAGAGCAAGAGGAAAGAAAAGGAAAACTCACAATATATTCTCTGGCTTCCTTGTCTCCATTCGGCTCAGGTTTCTCATGCTGTATATATGTTATTGATGAATCCATCTCATAAAGTCTCAGGGCCACAGCTGCAGTCGTATGTGGTACCCAAGGAAGTAAAGGAATTGATCCAGAGTCTAGATAATCACGAACAGCACCCCCTGACTGTTTGCAGGAGCCCAACAATTCATCTGTCATTGCAAAATTTGATGACAGAAAGTCCCGCTTCATTGCAGTCTCTAACAAGGACAATATCTGCATTGAAGTCTGTATAAATTGAGCTACTCATCATATAAAAAATTTGTTTCAGGAATAGCAGTATCGTGCACCACGCTGATATTGGTTCAATCAATCACTGATAAACAGAATAAAATATAAAAAATGCATATGAAATTGATGGATAAATCAATGGACCACATGATGTTTCCATTTTTCTTGTATAAATAGAAAATCAGGAAAAAAAAAAAAATTTTAGCAGAATTTGGTTGATCATGATATAGGTTCAATCATAAGAACAAAATTACAAAAGGTAGGAAAACCTGTAGAAGTTCTTCGATTGATAATGATGCATTCAGTTTCGCACCCCACGTCTTTCGACGGTCCTCTGTCCAAAACGATTGAAGTGCTTCCGGTGGAACGGATACCTGTCAATCAAAATTTGCATGATTAGTAGGCCAAACTGAAAATCAACCGTGGATGCAATAGATGCAAGGTTGTTAGTATCTCACCTCAACAAGAGCTATCAGGGCCTTGAGCAATCTGCTGGCCAAGGGAAGAGAATTACCTGGAATATGGGTATCCCAAGGTTCCAACTTCCTCTTATCTTTACATTGAATTACATGTTCGGAAAAGTTAAAATTTTTATACATAGCACCAAAAGTCTGATGGCATAAACTGCAGTGGGAATCTTCAAAGTAATAGCAACTGAGGCAGACATTGCAAACATCAAGTAGCGGTCTGCACCTCTTTTTCCCATATTTCATGGCACATAACGTAGTCGAATTGAAGCATTCCTTCCACATCCACTTCTGAAAATCTTCATACCTTCTCAAGGCAGATCTTTTCTCAGTTTCATTTCTGTCAAGCTCAATTCTGAAAGAAGAGGAGGTCTCAGCTGTATCAGAATTCAAAGCACAAACAGTACTGCCAGGGCTGTCAAAACCAGAAGGGCAATCAGGACTAGAATCCATTTCATCAGCTTCATTTTTAACATGGATTTTACTTTGGCCTGCGACACTAGGACAATTCACATTTCTCCGAACATTTTCCTTGAAGGATGCCTCAATCTTTTGCAACATTAAGCGTAAATGGGATTCCCTAACCCCCCGAGAGTCCAGAGACGTCAAAAGAGCATCAAAGGCCTACAAAAACAATGGATTCAACAAATTATAATCAAATATAATTATAAACAATTGAGACAAAAAAGTGTTTATTCTCATTTAGCATCAGCAACATATTTATTGAGAGGAAAATAAGAAACCAACTTTGCTCTGACAAAAGCAAACCATGCATATCCCAACTTAGATCAGTCCTATTCACTTAAAAAGGGCTGAAAGGATCAATGATGGTTATTCCTAAAAAGGGTAACATGTGGCTCACTGCATAACCAACAACATTATTCACCGCTACAAAGAATAAAAGCCAAAATACACACACAGACATGAGAAGCCCTGAAACAGATCATAAAACTGTAAGTATTTAAGTACCTCTTCGGTGTCGATAAGCCTCCAATTTCCCTTGTTTAATTCAATAAAAATCCTGCCCGAACCAGGATCATTGCTTGATGCAGATGCAACAAATTGCCAGTATCGATTATGCCTGCGATCTTGACCGAGAGGCAAGGACCGGTATGCATACATCTCTTCTGCTCTATGTGCAATATATGACTTCAACTGTGAGCGTGACCTTTTTGATGCATATGCAAGTTGCTGAGCCAAAAAGTTATCAGGACCCATGGTAATATCCTGAGCTACTAAGGTCCTTTCAACAGGCACACCATTAAGGTGATTCTGAATACCTTGTGAACCATGAATTGACTTTTGATTTTCTGTAGTGCCTGGGGATGCTTCATTGTTTCTATTATCAACATCCAGAACAGGACTTTGGCTGCCCTCCGCTCCGGTAGTTTCAGCTTTGCCTCCCATAAAAGATGGAAAGTCTAACTTACAAACATTCTCTTCTTTCAGGCGACTTTTATCAAGCTGTGCCTCTGCCCACATTTGCTTCTTAAGAGCATTTGCTGCTTCTAAGCGATCCTGTTGAACTCTTGGTGTCAAATATAACACAGAAAAGACAACAATATATTGATTTAACAAATTTGAAAAAAAAATCTTTACCTCAAGAACAACACGGATAGAGTTTCCTTCATTTGCAACACCAATTAAGGCAACAAAAGCATTAAGACGCTCTTCCACACTGAGATCAGAAAATTCACCTTCTGCAAGCCCTTGAACCCATGATTCACCTGACTTGCTTTCATCAATCTCCATATTTTCTTGATCAAGATTACTAGCACTAATATCTACACCAGAAACACACTGCTTGGAGGAAGCACTTGGACAGTTTGCATCTTTGAAACCACTCATGGGGGAAGATGAAACATCCTTGCCAAACTCATTTTGCACATTTAGTGCAACATCATTACATAAATTTTCCTTGCCATTTTCTGAGAAAGTAATTACTTCATTATAATGCTCAGGGGATTTCTTTGCAACTAATGGAGTAGCTAAGTCATCAACTTCAGGATCCTCGTCAACTTCATCACATTCAGAGTCTTCATCTCTTTCAACCTCATCTGCGTCATCTCTTTCAACATCATCGGCATCTTCAGCAGCTAAAAACCCATTTTCAAATATTTGAACTTTCTTCCTGGCTGCAGAAAGTATGGCCTCAGCATCAGCAGGATCCTTTCTGTAAGCAGCTCGGACACGATATGTTGAAGGAGCTATTCTTTCAAAAAGCTTAGTATCTCTTGTCAAAGCAACAGAAATTGAAGCCTCTGGGGTCTTGCTTGTTGTCAGGTCCCGAAGGCCAGATTTCTTCCAGCAAAAGAACAAATAACAGACATAAAAAATCAAAATCAGGAAAGAGGAAAATACATTTCAATACCAAAAAGACTTAAAACTCTTGTCACACAGATTTTCTGCCAACATTAATTTAAACTCACCTGAATCTTGTCTGCTAGTTCTAACACAGTCAATCCCTTGTTTCCCTCAAGTGACAGAACATGAAAAGCTGCAAATTTTACAGTTCCAGGAGTCAACCGATGTCTAGATCTTCGTGGAGCTAATAAGCCTTTTTCTTGCATTATTGCAAATGCATTTTCAGCTGCTGAACCATTGCGCAGAGTAGAAATTACATCCTGACAACCTTTACCCTGCAAGTACAAGAGGTACCATGAGTCTTGAGTTTCTTCCCGAAAAACTTAAAAAGATACTAAAGAATTGAAAAGGGAACCTCATCATTATCAGGCAAGTATGACCATGTGATACTCCTTTTCTTTAACTGAGGCCCAAAACCAGCAGACAGTGCTAATTGCCGGAATATTTCAGGCCATGTTAGCAGATTTAAGTGCCGCTGCCAGTTCCGTATATCAAAGCCCCATGCATATGCCTGAAACAGAGAGTAAAATCAATTTGAAGAACAATTAGGAAAAACCAATGAAATGAACATAAAGAAAACACTGAAGGCGTGCAGAGAGAGAAGATTACTCCTTCAACAATATGTGGATGTCCACCTCCAGGATTAGCAGCACCATTTTGATTAATTCCTAATCCAGTAGAAGGAGTCCTTGCAACATCTTCAATATCTTTTATAATCAACCTTAAGAGAGCAACATGAATCTCTCCTAACAACCTTGAATCCTGATATCAACATGATAAAAAATCTAAGACTGGCAAGAAACATATGAACAATTGATTAGGATGCCAAATTTTGAAATATAAGAACTCATTGGTGGCTCACATAGTCATGAAAAGCTTGAACAAACTCATCAAGAGTAAAAGGCCATAACTCGAGAACATCAGCAAAAGTAATCAAAAATCTCCAAACCTGTTAAACACCGTTACAAAATTTAATCATCAGAATTGGAGGCATTATTCACAATATCAGCATAAAAAGAATCTAGTAAAAATAACATGCATATAATTTTACTGGAGTTTTATTATAACTACACAGGTAAAATAATAACCATGAGAATAACATGCCAGCCAGAGCATATTGAAACTTTCATTTCTAAATACAGTCAAATACATATATAAACTAGCAAACACAAGCAAGAACAGGAAGTAGAAAGAGCCACAAAGAGACTATCACAGAAAATAGCCAGAGTCTAGACCACAGAAATTACTGGCCATTCAGTGTGCACAAGGAAATTATGTAATCATAACCGATGCAAAAATATAGAGAATATCACACATATAATGTATTTCTAAAATCTCATATAGAAGGAAAAAGGAAGGACTCACCATGAGAAAGTTACCAATATTGTCTTCTGAATTGATCCACGGCTGAACTGCAAATGGTCTTTTCAATTGCACAGACTTGGGCGGAAATGTAGCCAGATGACCTAAAGGACAATAACCATGTCATAAGAAAAATTTGTAGAGTACTTACAGAAACTAATGAGACAGAAAAATGAAGACAATCTCATGATCAAACAAGATAATCTGATATTTAAAATCAATAGATAGTCTGAAAATACTGATGCATGGTGCACAGGGTGAAAAAAAAAATTCATGTTAATGTAGAAAAGAATAAAATTCTTGGCGAAGAATGCCAACCAACACCTACCTCTGAATGCATCAAGGTTTTGCAAGGTGTCAAGATCAATACAAATTATCGAGGATAATCCCTTGCTTGCGGCAGCCAGCTCCATTAGTTCGAGTTGCTCATCCTCAATAAGCTCCATAGATTCTTTAGCTAGTCTGCGTGCAGTAGCCTTCTCAAGTGCAGCTTTGCGTCTCACAGCCTCTTTCTCTTTGCGAAGCTCTTCCTTTTGCCTCCTTTTCTCAGCCTTCAAAAAAAACCAGGAGAGAAAAGGAAAATAAGGGCAGAATGAAACAAGAATTTATCATTTTATGCTAAAAATCACAGATACATAACAAACAATTTGCATTAGTAGGTCCTCAAGCTTACTCTAATATTTTCTTTCTGCAAAAACTTTTCCCTTCGTTCGATTTCACGTTTTTGCTCACGCTTTGATCTCTCTTCCTCTCGCTGCCTTTCACGCATCAACCTCTCTTCTTCCTTTCGTCTCTCACGGCCTTGCCTTTCCATTTCTTTCCTCATTCGTTCCTCATTCTGTAAATAGAAAATTCAAAAGATCAGCATACAGACTGCTATACTCCGGCACAAATATTTATGACTTGAAATAGAACCTTTCTCCTAAGAATATCTTGTTTCTCCAGCTCCTTCCGGATCCGAACCTCATGAGCTTCAACTTCTTTAGCAATTCTAGCTTCTTCACTCTACAAGAGGCAACTATAAAGATAAATACTTGGTAGTTGGTTGAGAAAATATACTTTTCAGATGAAACTCAAGTGCATAAATATACCTTGCGTTTCCTCTCCATTCTCAGCATAGTGTCATTAATTTGTCCATCAGACAATACATTAGAGTTTTCTGGTGCAATAATAGGGGGATCGCTAAACTGAGTATTCATTCTAACGTTAGCATAGGAATCCCTTGGTGGAACACAGCCATCATCACCAGGAGATGGAAAGGCCACTGCTTGCCGCTCCTGCTGAGACAGAAGACGAACACGCGACCCGTGACCATGGACACCATGAACCCTTGACAACTGTTCATTTCCAACTGCAAATGATGAAGTTCTGGCAGTTGGACCATCAATTGCTGAATCATGAAAATGAGATTGAGCGACTTGTGCATATGCATCGGACCGAATACTGGAGTGGTCTGGAAGAAATGGATATTCATGGTGCGCCCTTGGAGTAGCCTGAGATGAAGCTCATACAAATTCAATATGTTACCAACACGAAATTGAGTTGCACAAGTATTTCACAACACTAAGACTATAGATACATCCAAAAAAGAAAAGAGTGCCAATAGTACAATCTAAATTTCCATTGCAGGGAGGAAAGGGGATGAAAGGAAGAAAGACTATCCAGACAGTGAATAATGAGTTGTTTCAAATATCAGTCATCCAACAAAACCTGACCTTAAATCACTTAAAAACTGAAGTTAAGAAGATTGAGACAGGACTACAAATACACTTGCTAAAACTTCAAACTGGAACTGCTTGCAGCCTTTTCAATCAAAAAAGAGTCACGAAAACTGGGCAAGACAAATCTAGATACTGCTGCAGTCATCTCACATTACTCATGTGAGGACTGCAAAACAAGAATAACACTTTTCTCAGGTTAAGTGATTCTCCATAATGTAATATTGTCAAATATAAGGCACAAAAGCAGCAGACTTCAATGGAAAGTAATGTAGGAACCAGCTAGTACTAGCTATGCCAGAATACCTAGTCAAAGCTGCTTCTGAGGATATATAAGTCAATACAGAGCCAGAGAACTTCTCAAGAAATGCAATTAAAAGAAAAAAGCTTGAGAACCAGAGGAGAACTATTAAAATTCGATGCAATTATCTTATGATTATCTGATAGAAGAGAAAAAATATTATCTCTTTATTTCTAGACATCACATCATTTGAAAAAAGTATATGTTTAGCAGAGTTTGTAAAAAAGGTTATGGCACACAGGAAAGCAGGAGAACAAGGTATTCGTTAAAAGAAAATAAATGGAAGTTCCCTCTCCCAATTAAAGGATGCATCATACTCATAAAAGACCCATACATGGTGATTCACCAGCATTTAATAAGGCAGATTTTATCCATCATAACGCATGCCATCATACATTACATAAAAACTGACATTTTAACAAAGGAAAGAGACAGACTTTATTAGGTTTTGCATCATGCCGCTCATATAATTTTCCCTCCAAGGCATGGGCAGTCCGCTTCTGCTGCTCTGCTACTGCTTCACCAAGCACAAAATCAAAAGGAGGTTAGCAGCTAAGTGATTGCATACGACATTCAAACAACAGGGAAAATATACTAGGGTAATAATGTAGCTTTATTGAGCATTAAATCATAAGTTTTTACAACTACCTGATTCCAATGGAATTATTATGGGTAATACTCAATACAAGATGAAAAATGTTGGAACTCTAACTGTTTAAAAACCGGGAAAAATTAAGTCATCAAGATATTTTCAGTTTATCATAGAGAATGAAGTACAGAGTACAAATATACTTCAAGAAAGACAGACCACTATAGAGTAACTGAACAACTGTAAGCACAAAATTCTCCACATGATGCTGCAATCAAATCCCATATAAGACAAGTACCAGGACTTATTGAATTGACTGCATAATCAATCAGAACGCCCAAAAATTATACCTATAGGTGCCCCGAAGGCATCAGGCGGCAATGGATCGAACTCTATCCCGAGAACAGGCCCATCTTCCCTCAATGGCTCTCCCAATTGCGCTTCCACGCAAGCAATGGCTCTAAGCTCCAATATCGACTGCGGAGACTCGTAATACCTCCTCCTCATTGGCATATCGTCACCAACACTCCTAGACACCACATTCCGCAACTCTGTATGACCAAACGGGCTTGAGCCAGAGCCCGAACCCGACCCATAATCGCTACCCGGCTCAGACCCGTGCCCCAACTCATCAATAGCAGGTTCTGGCAAAGGCGGTACTGATTTCCGCGCCTTCTTCGGTGGACCACCTTCCTTCTTGTCCTTCAACCTTCTGTGACAGAACCACATCTGCAACTGTCGATCGGAAAGCCCTAACTTTTCCGATAGCTCCGCCCTAATCGACTCCGATGGGTACGTCTCCACTAATCAAAACCCCAAAAAAAACAAAACAAAATTCAATTCAATTTTCACAGAGAGACATACACAAATTCAAAATCAAAGTTAGTAAAGCTAAAGAATTGAACGTACGGGCATAGGCTTTTTCGAGGGTTTCAAGCTGAAACGGCGTCTTCATCTGGCGCTTGGGCTTGCTCTGTCCCTCACTGGAATTATTGAATTTACTATTACTATTATTGATTTCATGATTTTGTTTCTGATTGTCTTCCTCTGAAGCACCCTCCATTGATGAACGGGGACCAAGATCTGGGCAGAAAGCCTCTTCCTTCAAAGCTTCAAACCCTAGAATTCCCAATCCTCATAGAGAAAGGAAACAAACAAACAACCACGAATCTGATTTATCTTTTTCTCTCTCTTTCTTCCTTTAAACAAAAACACCGTAACAGTCAAGGAAGAGATTGAGATTGAGAAAGAGAGAGAAGCGTAGGATTATCATGATGGTGGAATAATAAGAATAATATGAATAATAAATTAATGTGGAATACGGGATTGACATGAAAAATGACAACAAGAACAACAATAATAATATCAAAAAATAGGAAAAGGCAAAATCAGGAACATAAAACCAACAGTCTTTCCTCACTCTAATTCCACCTTCCATAATTTTCTTTTTTCTTATTTTCTTTTTCACTTTTCTATTTATTTTCTTTTCTTTTGGTCTTTTGTTTTTTAATTCGATGGTACTTTCAATTTTGTGTCAAACGAGTCCCTTCGAGATTTAATGTTGTGATTGGGCTGAAACAAAAACCCAACAAAACGATTTTTTTTTCCTTTTATTTTTGTGTTTTTGTTCCAGTCAGCGAATGCAAAAGACTCCTTGTGTTTGTTATTGTTATAATTTTAATTGATTTTTTAATTTTAAGGTTCTTCACCTTTTTTCTAATTATTTTCCTTGTTCTTTTCTTGAGTAAATTTAATGCAGCATGTGTGCTTTCCGAAGCCTCTGTTTGGTGGTTTGGGTTTTGTGGGATCATTGGGTCTGATCTTTGGGTGCGAAAATCGAGCAACCGTTTCCGGTTTGAGTTGTAGTGGGCCCCCCTGGCTGCTTTTGACATCATTGGGCTGGGCTTTAAGCATTAGGAATTCTTTTGGTAGGGTAGGATGATATTAGAGCATCTCCAAAAAATTCTAGTAAAATTTTTTTTAAAATTTTTATATAGTAATTTGAAGAGTGATATTTACTACTTGAATTTTTTATTCTCTAAAAAACTCTTCTAATTTTAAATATTTGTATCTATTCTATGCACTAATATTTATATTTTTTTGTGCACTAATTATTTGTATTTATTCTATGCAATACTTATTTTTAAAGTTTAATTTATTCAATTGAAATTTCTTATTAGAGGAAAGATAATAAAAAATGTATAGGAAATATAAACAAAATTAAATGTCATTAATATTTGAAGAGAAGAAAGAGGATCCTAGATTTGAAGAGAGATAATTGAATTGTCAATTTAAGATTTATTTTGAAGAGTCTCTTGGAGCTCAAAATACTCTTTTTTCTCTTCAAAAAATGAAGAATTCATCATTTGAAGAGTCTTTTAGAGATGTTCTTAGAAGTATATAATTTGTAGGCTGTTGCAGTTCAAATCACATTGATCATGTAGTTAAATCTAATTGTTAGAAATTAGAATCAACCC
>QANT01007901.1:0-10117 GCA_003254885.1 Purshia tridentata
AATTTTTACATTTTACAATTATATCCTTATTTATTAGATTGAATTAAGAATATTTATGGTAATTCAAAATTTGGTAAAGCCTGTAACCCTAAAAGTGTCTCCTGACTTTATAATAGCAAATACATATATACAAGTTTGCAAATGACCACTCAATGATCAAAATTGCTAACGGACGAAAATCCAAAGGATAAAATCAAAATTTTAAAACCATGAGGACCAAATTTGTCTTTGGAGTAAAACACAAGGATAAAAAACATATTTAACTCTAATATTAATAATATTCTTATATATCATAACACATGTTTTTGTTATACCATAGCATAACCGAGAAGAAAATCTAGCCCAATTTAGAACCAACGGCCGTAGCTAACCTCAACTCAAGTTATCTAGCTATATAGCGACAATTTGCCACCCATTATTTGTCTAATCCTTTAAGCATTTCCTATTCTTTAAAATTTGTAGAAAATATAATTGAGCAAACTTAAATTTCATTAAACTGAGGTAAAATATATATACAACGTGTTTCCTTGTACAAGAAGATTACCTATAAGTTTAGGAAACCTGGAAAGGAAAGGGAATAAAAGGGAAAGTACAAATAATACAAGAAAGCCTATTCTAAAATACAATAAACTTCTAACAAAATTTAAGATCACTAGATATATCCACAATACTATTACTATCACAACTGTCCATGGCATACTAAATTTTTGGTATCAATCTTTCTTGATGCTCAATTTTCATATCATGTATATACAGTGGTCCTAATAGAGTAGACCATTAGAATGTGCATGCTGATGGAATTGAAGTTTGGGGGATGAGACTCATCAAAATTTGATGGGGCACATGCGCGCAGTACTCAAACATCATGTTTGAAGTCAACCCAAACAGAAGTTTGGTTACTCGATCTCTAGTACTAGTACTACTATTGGCCATTGGGGCATTGATGATGGAAGACATTGCTACTGGGTACCGAAAATGGTGTGAGCTTATTAGGAAAGCTCAGCCAGTAGATGGTGATGAAGAGAGTGATGATGGGGCACATCATGCTGGGCATGTTCATGGTCTTGCATTGGTATTAGAAGCATCGAATTCTTCGGAGCTTGTCTGCCATCCAATCATATCTCAGGTACTATAGAATCTTAGAAAAATTTCATCATTTAATTTGTTACATAGAAATAAAATTAGTAACTCTAGAGAATTTGGCTCCATCTAATCTTTCTGTGTCATAGATTTTGCTCTCACAGAGAGACACTTCTGATGAGTAGACAACTCCTTCGAACAGATTTTAATTGAGTATGGTAATACAAAGTGCAGGTTTTGGAGTTAGGACTTGTGGTTCATTCAGTGACTATAGGAACATCCCTTGGTGTACAGTAATGTCGAGAAATATTCTTCCAATTTACAGCTGAGTCTCTATGAATGCCAAGATTGTCAGCCAATAAATGCTCTTAGCATTCCAACCTTTTCAAATATTTGCACGCCACAATTATTTATGCACAAAGGGAAATATAACAAACAACAATTTGGTTCATCTAGGAAAACATTCAAACCTTAGTTAAATGAGACAAAGCCATTGCATCATGTCCTGCTTCACTTATTAATAGAGGCACTTCATCCTGAATGGCACCTGCCATTCTCTTGAGCCCAAAATAAGCTGCAGACTTCTGCTTCAAACTCAACTCAGAATCACAAATGGCTGCATTTGCATCATGCTGAAAACTTACAAAGAATATAAGGCTTACAGGTAAAGCTGACTACAGAAGAATTGACTTGGATATGAAAGTGCGGGGCACACTGTGTGTTCAATTGTACAAGAAACTGAACGCCTATTGCATATTTGATACACTCGGTTAGAAAATTCATAAACAACAGCTTCAAGTCCCATGTCATCTATTGAGCATAAATCTACGGTGAATGTTACCTGAAATCAAGAAGTTCATTTTCGTTTTATAATGTTAACAATTGAAGGGCAATTAACCCCATTTGGGCTCGTTATCGAATTTAGTAGAGTCAAAACTCAAGAGATGAACTACTTGCCTGGCCTGGAATGACATTACTTGCACTTGGCCAAGTTGATATCTCTCCAACAGTAGGTGGAAGTCTGCCTCTTGGATCGGAGTGGGGTTGGCTATTTGGTATTCTCCTCCTCCCCTGCTGTTACAAATAAGTGAAGTTGAAAGTGATTCCCATAAGAAACTCTTGCAATGACCTTCAAAAGACACAAAATCTTGAGGATTTTTACATAGACTTTCTAACAAAACAATTGCTTCAGCAGCAGCAGCCATTGGGTCATGACGCATGACATTGGAACTGTTCCAGCATGCCCCTGAGAACCTCTCATTGTAACCTACAATGTTCATGTAAATGGGACTGCTCAATCAGGATGAGAAGCGAACAAAACACCATGATGGCTTACTGCTTTATCCATCAAGATGTCTATAATGAAATAAAGTCTGTAATTACAAGCAGCTTTTGTATAGGTCTTATATTGACTGGTTCTGCTATAAATCTCTAATAGCGTGCCAGCATAAATATTTTAGCCTTATGTGACCTATGCAGATACATGTAGCCCACGAGACTTGTGTCATTTCTCATATTATTATTATTATTATTATTATCATCCCCTTTTTGAATTCCAGAAGACAATCTGCAACTATCCAATAAAAGCATGAAATATGAAAGAATTTCTTGTTTTTTTAAACTAAATGAAACATGATTTAGACACGCAACTATGCAAGCTGAGACAGTTCATACCTTTAGTCGTGTCAGTCCAGCTATGCCTTTAACCACTCCTAGAGGAAAGCCAACCCATTCTAGTACAGGTCCTTGTTCAATTGATAATGAATAGCATTGCAAACAGATATATGAAGGGATTTATCCAAGGAAACCTTTAATCAGCTATCTGCCTAGGAATGTAGATTGAAATCTTACTCCCTCTTCATCACTAAATGCTATTACCTGCAATGTTGAAAAGCAGTAACAACTTAAAATTAATAATTAGAATTCTAGCACAGCCACCACAAAGTAATCTCCACACACGGTTTTGGAAGAAATTTCTAGATCCACATACTGTACAACAAGGAGCTTTTAATTACTTTGTTGATCAAGTGTCATTTACTATTAGCAAGAATTATAAGTTTCATGTTTCCTAGAATAAAACCTCAATTTTTCACTGACCTCAACTGCCCGCCTTAGTTTTAATGCTCCATCAAATTTCCCAGCATCAACAGCAGTATCCTGTTGTATAAAAAAGGGGATGGAACTGTCAATTATTAGTATTTAAGAACTATAAACTCCTTTTCATCATGCAGCGTGATATGTTTGTCTCAAATTTAAATCCAATTAGAAAATACAGTGGACGAAAACATTACCACCAATTAACAGAGCGTCGGCACTAGCATTGCTTCCCTCGACTCATCATGTACATTGCCCAAGCAGTCACCCCACCTGAAATCAAGACAAAGCATGAGCCAGGAGTTCTTGAAACACTGTTTGGATGCAAAGAAAGATAGAAGCTGACGTTCTCAAACCAGTATCCTCCATCCATTCTTAATAATATTCCCTGCCCTCACAGCAGCTGGGCTCAACCACATACTGTACAACAAGGAGCTTTTAATTACTTGGATGCAAAGAAAGATAGAAGCTGACGTTCTCAAACCAGCATCCTCCATCCATTCTGAATAATATTCCCTGCCCTCACAGCAGCTGGGCTCATGAATGTCCTCTCAAGATAGCCATCACCATCACTCACCTGTTGATTCAGGAAATAATAGCAACAATGCAACATTCAAGAATAATCAGTAATGAACAATTTGAGTAACATATGCGGTCATTGGTCAATTATTGGTGGTCTGCAGAAAAAGCCAATTCTGGATTCTGAAAAATGATATATCTAACTGTACAATGGAGGCTCGGCCAGAAATATAAATGACCAAACTTTTTTGCAGATTGGAGATGTATAATAGATTCTCTTTTCAATGATCTTGACAAAAAAAGACAATAATTATACAATTGGAACATTAAATACAATGGGTTCTAGATAAATTAATTAGTAACTCAAACTAAGCCAACTTAGCTTTATAAATTTGAATGTACATATGACAATAGTAATAAGAGGCAGATGATAAATTAAAGAAGTGCACTACACACACTAGAATTAGAGGGTGAGCAATTTTATTTCTTTATTTAATTGTGGTTTTTTTTTAATTTCTTGTACGAGATTAGAATTGGATGATGACCGAGAAGCACGAAACAATTTTTAAATGAGGCTTAAGCACAAACTCAAGGTAAGAAGATTTGCGGAACCTTTAACATGTGAATTGATTATATTGCATCTTTCTTGAAAAATGTGTGTGTGCTAATACGTGATATATGCATTATATGAATTATTTGTGCATTATAAGAATTAATTTATTATTATAAATTATTAATAATGCATTTATTTGAATGTGAAACATGACTCATTGGAAATGGTGATGATGGTGAGTAGGGATTGAGATTTAAATTCTGTCATTTAATTTATATTTGCGCAGAGAGTGAAACTCCTTCAGCGGAGACTAACAGAGACCGAAGTTAGGATGTGTATTGCGTTTTTTTTTCATATGCATAAATAGTTAATTCGTATAATAATAAATTCGTGGCCAGATTGTTTTATCATATGGAATAACCTTTTATCCATATTATGGGGCTTAAATTGAGGAAGTGTCGCATAACATTCATACATTACTAATAATATCACATAATATATTATTTGTTTCATGATTATGTGTTTTCACTAAGCTTCCGTTTAATCATTTATGCATGTTGGGGTCTTATGTTCTTACTAAGCTATTGGTTTGAGCTCACCCCCTTTTAGACTCTGCAGGACCATCCACTGAAAACAGTGAGTGTAATTTCGATAATTTCGGTGAAATTTCGCCGAAATTATCTTTTTTTAAGGGTCCCGAAACAAAATCACCATTCCATACATTTTTCGTTTAAATTTTGAAAATTTCGACGAAATTTCGGAATAACCTGAAATTTTGGTGAAATATCGCCGAAATTTGGAAGAAAAAGAAAAAAAAATGGAGAGAGGCAGCCTCAGGAGAAGGGGGATCTGGGGAAGAAAGGAAGAAAAAGAAAAAAAAATGGAGAGAGATAGCCTCAGGAGAGGGGGGATCTGGGGAAGAAAGGAAGACAAAGAAAAATAAAATGAAGAGAGGCAGCCTCCTGCCTGCCTGCCTGCGGGGAAAGCCTGGAACGCTGCGAAGAGAAAGGAAGGAAAGGAAAGTGGGAAGAAAGAAGGAAAGGAAAAAAGGGGAAAAAAAAAAGTGAGGCAGCAAGTGGAGCCAAGGTGTTGAAAAGGAAGGAAGAAAAGAAAAAAAGAAAAAAAAAAGACAAAGGCACGTGGAAAAAATGAAGGAAAGAGAAAAAAGAAAAAAAAAAGGGGTTTAGAGTTAATTGGGTTTGAGCCTTTTGGATAATTGGAAAAAAAAAAAAAGATTTGAGGTTTTGTTAATCTTTTGGCTTGGTGTTTTGGTTTTGGGATTTCATTTAATTATTTATAAACCCTAAATTATAATACATTTTCATATAAAAAATAATCAAAAATACTTTAAAGGGCCTAAACCCTAATATCCTATATTATAATTTATATCCTAATAATATAAATTATAGATTATAAAATATATAGGGTTTAGTGTATAGGTTATAAAGTATAAAGACCATACCAATTTTCACTGATTTATTTTACTAATTTTATTTAACACTAATATTTGCATTCAGTGCACATTATATTTACTTTATATCAAATGAAACCTATAATAGTTTGGTTCCTTCAATGTTTTTTTATAAATATAGTAGATAATATATTAAATAAGCATATGGTAAAGTTTTATTTAAAATTTATGTCATTTAATAGTAATTTCCGTTGTTTTTGTCTAAATCCTAACGAAATCGAAATTAGGTCGAAATTTCCATCGAAATCGATATTACATTCCTTGACTGAAAGTCCTAAACCATAAATGGGGAAGCAAGATGTAGTATTTTTACTTAAGTGTGAAACAATGTTTGAGGTTTGGTGTAACTTTTGAGACTTTGTATAACCTAGAGTATTGAGACAGGGTGTGTGATGTAAATTAAGTTTGAATCAGATTCATTTGTGTAATAGAAGTGAGAATTTATTTTTGTTTATTTATTTTCCACTTGACATTCTGGTTATAAAAGCTAATTCTATAATTAGAGTGTGATTCACACCTTAGTCTGGGATTTAATCTTTAATCTCGAATTGGGGCGTTACAAATACCAAGTCAATTTCTTGTAAAACCTATTGGCTATAACAAGTAAACACTTGTTAGGCTATTACAAGTAAAATCTATTTCTCAATATCAAACATAATTTCAGAATATTATTTTAAAATTAAATAAGAATATTCAGACAAAGAAAGGAATAGTAATTAATTGACAAAATAATTAAGTGGACTAAAATCATATTCTAACAAATAGTTGAAATCAAATACTATACGGAAAACTGTCTTAATGATCGACCAATAGAATTGTGGTCGTAGTACATACAAGCAAAAAGTTGAATTAGGAAAATTAAAAAATCTTTGATCTTGACTGGATTGGTTGGTCTAGTGACCCATAATCAAATGCAGGAGTTGGTGATAATAGAGCATCTCTTTAGAAACTGGGTTGAATCCATGAATACATATTTAGACAAGTACGGTTTTGCCTTCCTCCTGATAA
Source organism: Purshia tridentata (assembly GCA_003254885.1). Lineage (NCBI taxonomy): Eukaryota > Viridiplantae > Streptophyta > Magnoliopsida > Rosales > Rosaceae > Purshia > Purshia tridentata. Next base: position 6,726 of record QANT01007901.1, read on the forward strand.
GAAGCTAGGGAGTTTGTCAAAGTGTCGCTCGATTTTTCCATCTTCCATGTTAAAACAACCAATATCTAATTTGTTTAGTAGACATGAATTATCTATGAAGTATATGCAATTAGCCTTACATCCATAGTAGTCGGAGGCCTCAATAGAGAAGGAAGAATTATTATCACCCAAGAACAATGTTCTATTCCCCAAGTTCTTTACCTCCGAATCCCACCACCTATTGGTATTGAAATTACACGTACATGGCACTTTGAAAACCCTAAAGTCAGTAATTGAGTGGTTCCGTTGCTCATAACACAGAACCACCAACAACGACCCTCCTGATTCCACTATATATGGTGTTGAATTTATAGGAGAAACAGGTTCCCCAGTCATAATAAGTTGGCTTGGCATCCATGGAGCAGCAAACCTTCCCACTTTTTTAGGGTTTTCAATGTCAAAAACCAAAACAATCCCATAAAAGGTCACAGCATAAAATTGCCCCTTATAATAAGCTATATCATATATTGATTGTTTATTTGAAAACACACTTGTTATATATGTCCAATACGGAGCTTCTCCTAATTTGCAAAATGCCACACTGTCATGTGCATAAAAAACCATGACTATGCAATCCGAGGTAGAGCAAGAAGGGCTTGATGATAAGACAAACTTATGGATGATACTACCGACGTTACGCAGTCCGACAGGATATTGAAATTCCTCAAAATCTGGCAGTGCAATTTGGGCAAGAGTTATAGGATTCAACAGAGTAGGTTTGAAGTCTCTAAAAGGTATAATGAGCAGCCAACCCAGAGAAGAATAGCAGTGCGCCTTTGTCGACAGAGCCTTTGGGAGATTGAGTTTGTGAATCTTACGTTTTGCAAGGCTGTAAAACTCACGGATCGCATCACCCTCCTTCATTGGGAACACAAGGAATGGAACTCCAAATCCACTATTAAAATTTTCTTTGGTAGCGGCTGATCTCCATGTTTTACAAACTGCACCAAAAACAATAAAATCCTCCATTAAAACCATCAGTTTGGCCACAGTGATAACAAGATCCACAGGAAGATTAGCCCAGTCGGCCATCAATATAAACTCAGATCTCACCGTCCGCCCACAAACTAAACTTTAGGAGTTGAAAGTTCGAAGTAGAACACAACTTATAAAACAGGCTATATAAGTATATATAGAGCAACACAAGGTTTCACCGTAGACCGACCTATATATGCATGGTAGCCTTACATATATATATACACTTTCCCGCAGACCGACCTACAAGGCTTTTTTTGGGACAAGGCCCGCTACAAATCTATTCGATCTCCTTCTGCTTCTGTGTGCTTTTGTGTCGAACTAAAAATCGAGTGCTGTTATTTGTGCATAAGGACTTAGAAGTTCCATTTGAACAAGCAAAAGCAGAACGTACCAAACTCAGAAGCATTTAATGGGCCGAGGCCCAAGCCGTTCCTTTACTCTGCTTCTCTGCTCCAGCCCCTGCCTTTCAAAGCATGCTCACTCACAATTAAGGTTGGTTGGTTGCTTTTAGCTCTTTGAGCTCTTTAGTCATGTACAAGATTGTACTGTGAGCAGTGACATTAATTGACACCCATCACTGTTTCCTTGCAGATAGATAGGTCTAAAGCTCTTACCAGTCTTTAGAAGAGGATTATCAGGCTGCCGCAGTCCCATGCATGCATTCTGGTTTGGTGGCTTCCCTCTCAAATAACCATTCTTATTTCTGATGAGCAGGTAGGTGCTTGTTGTAGAGAACTATTAGAGTACACAACTCTAATATTTAAATCGGTAGAGAGACAACACAAGTAAACAAATTACTTGTATTAAAAACACAAAATATTACAACACAACCACTCACAAAGAAAAGCTCACAGCTTAGAAGCTAACACTTCACACAAACACTCACAAAATATACCAAGGACTTTGAAGGACACTTACTGCACTACACTTTGCTGCTTACATTACCAAAGCACCATTCACATATATATATATAGGCATGAATTGCCGACTTCCCTGCTGCCACCGACTTGGTCATTGAATTTTAACCATTCAATTTTACTAGCTTCTAGTGTAGTCTAGATTAGCTACTTTGGATAAGTTTTAGAATTGTCTAGAAGCTAAACCGACATAGCTATATTTCTTAATATACTTTATACTCTAGTTTGTTCTAGAATTTTCAAATGGGCTGGGGTTGATGTATTTAACACTTGTTTCCATACTACATTTATCTCAAAAAACTTATTGCCATCTAAATGCAGATGGGTTTGCTTGCTTCTCTTGTTTCTTATTAATCAAGAAAAAACTAGTTAAACTCGATCTTCATTCACTAAGAATTAATAAGATGCTTGCATTGTTTTATTCTCAGTCAAGGCATGTACCATATATATATGTTCCTGCAAATATAATATGCATATCTATTTATTGCAAGCATTAGTTAGCACAGTAGCTAGATGAACCTCAACTAATTCCGCACTAGAACTAGTCTTGGGACTTTGATGGAGTAAGGTTATTAAAGTATTCACTCACATTAACATGCTTCCATCTCCTAGTTAATTTGTTTCTCTAAATATTTACAGTAGTCCTTCACTAAGATGCCTCCATCTCCAGTCACAGACAGAGTGTCTTCTTATTAGTTTTTTTCTTTCTATTTTGCTTTGTTTTTTTTTTCTTTCTTGTAACCGAATTAACCAACCAACAGATCTAGAGTACAAATAAGCAGTTGATGATTTGGCTTTAATATATGNATAAGCAGTTGATGATTTGGCTTTAATATATGAATTGACACACTACCAAACGTGTCACACGTCCCAATTCCTTAGCGAACAACATCTTTGTCACCTTAGCCTATGATCGATCATGACTTCCCGAGTTTCATGTCAATGGCTTGTTCTGGCATTTGGAAATCCTAGCTCTAAAAACACTTGATCCTTTAATCTACATTAATTCTGGTAATTGGTTTTAGTTTAACTCAAGGCCTCAGTTTGATTCCTCGCAAAAATACCTGTGACTGGCCTAATATCTGTGTCAGGGGTATGGGTTCTATGTCCTCAACAATATATGTAGGCTGTTTCCTTTCTGATCCTATTATTTGAAAAGAAAAGAAAAATGTTTGTCTGCAATATAGCACTTAAAGGGGTATGGGTGAAGCTAATCCACTATTAAGAATCGAAATTTTTCGAATTGGATTATGCAAAACAAACTGAAAGACGTTTGTGGTTTTCTTTTTTGAAAAAGATACATGTAACATAATGAGAGATTTGGTCCAGGTCTCTTTTTGAGATCATGGACATGGCACATGATTTCATACAATATACATGCATGCATCTGAAAGGACTTTCATTCTGAACTCTTGTCCGGAATTTTCCAATGAGATTTAAGATTATGCATTTTAGTTC
>QANT01007904.1:0-53216 GCA_003254885.1 Purshia tridentata
GAGTAAAACACAGGGACTAAAAACGCATTTAACCCTAAATAATAACAAAATATAGTATATCTGTAGAAGATAGTTCTTGATCTTCTTCAGTCATCACCACTGCTCTTTATTCAATCTATAGGATTATTTTAAGGTAAGTGGTGATTATAACATATGTAAGTAAGCAGGAATAATTGACAGGTAATAAATGCATTGTGGAGGGTGGGAACTTATTCTATCACTTACTATCAAATTAACTTGTAAGAAAGTTACTAAAGTTGAGAGAACCATTTTCAAGATATTCCAATGGAGAGAAACCAATTATCTCGAAATCACAATTTTTCCAGAAAATTTAGGAAATAAGTCTTGGAGCTCAAAAAAAGTTTTGAACATTTCTCACAGCTCTAGATTGTAACTGTGCACATGTACATTTTAGCATTGATTATCCAAAGTTCTTGAAAAATGAGAAATTTTCCAGCTTCAAATAGAATTTATGGGCAGTTAGTCATAGCATTCTTAGCTCTGTTTAAGGGAAAATTGAACTTTATTTTATAGAATAAGTATATAAAGGATTTTTTGGGCACAATGCAAGACTCTCAAGCAGTAGCTGTTTGTTTTCATGTTTGCTGTCTCGGAAATCCAGTACTTGAAGCATAAGAAACAAGATGCACTATTTGAAGCACTGCAAAAACTAAAGGAAGGTTAATTCTCTCTCTCTCTCTCTCTCTGTTGTTTTTCTCTTTGAAGCCATCATGTATTTTCAAAAGGAAGGTTAATTCTCTCTCTCTCTCTCTCTCTCTCTCTCTCTCTCTCTCTCTCTGTGTTGTTTTTCTCTTTGAAGCCATCATGTATTTTCATTGTATGTCATTGTCTTCTACATAATCCACATCAGGAATTTGTAAAGTAGTCATAAGGTCTTATAACCTGCACTGGCATTTCAATTCATCTTGTATCTTGCATGTTTAAATTGGTGCCCTAAATTTGTTATACTTTAGTAAGCCTAATCATTGTGCTCCCTATGTTTGAAACAGAATTGATGCTTTTAGGGTTCATTTCCCTTCTATTAACTGTATTTCAAGGTTCCCTAAGCCACATGTGCATCCCCTCTGATATTGCATCTCACATGCTTCCATGCAAGAGGAAAACTTCTGAGAACAACAATCATGAACATTACTCTCTTAATCAAACTATAAGCAATCATCGACGGCTTTTGTCTGAAGGTGCAAATTCAGATCATTGTCAGCACAAGGTACTGTATTGTCAGTATGTTATAAATCTCACCACCATTTACAATAATTTGTATAATGGATTTGGTGTGTATGTGTGTGTGTGTGTGTGTGTGTGTGTGGACATTCAAAATCCTGGCACGTTTAAACTTAACAAAACAAGTTACAAGAGGTTGAAATCTCAGGCTGCAATCCATCCACTGCAAAAATACATGATCAATAGGTGCTGCCATATAATGGGGCCATTAGGTTAATTTAGATACAATGCAATCATTACAGAGTACATTTGTAGTACATGGATTGAAAAAAAAGGTTATATTTGCACAGGCATGTATCTAGATTTGGCATTATTATCATTATAAGGTTCCATTGTATCATTGGAAGGTTCCAATTATGTAGACATGAATACCTTCCAATCATGACAAGGGTACAATTATTATTAGAAACATTAATAACAATACTAGTCTTTTTTCTTTTTCCTTAGGGTAAGGTTCCGTTGTTATCATTGGAAGCACTCCATCACCTACACATCTTCATCTTTGTATTGGCAATTGTTCATGTGATTTTCTGTGTCACAACTATGGTTCTTGGAAGGGCGAGGGTAAGGCATCTCTCACAACAGTTTTACCATTTGGATGATTATCTATATATGTTTGATGCAACATGGAGTCATTTTCCAGCTCTTTATGTTTAGGGTTTATGTAGTGTTGCAGTGGATATAATTTGAATTATGCTGTTGTTGTAACGTATATGGTTTACCATATATAATTTGAATTACGCTGTTGTTGAAACGTATATGGTTTACCATATATATGTAGATAAGCCAATGGAAGCGCTGGGAGGATTCCATCAGGCAGCACACTGAAAAATCAGGGAAGGGTAATAGGAACTTGAATTTCCAAAGTCTAATTTAGCTGTTTAAAGTGCTTTCATCCGTTTCAATTGTGTAAATGAATATATTTTTCTCTGCAGATCCCACCGGTGCTCATTTTTATCGTCAACATCATCATGAATTCTTCAAAGAACGTGCAGATGGATATTGGAGAAGAGCAGCTGTTATAGGTTGGCTGGTGAGTTTGGTGGCTCCTTACTTTTTCTTGCAGATTGTAAACTCTATAAAACAAATATTCTAAAGTACAAACCATAATGACATTCCTGCCAATCAGATGAAAATAGTAGTCAATATATGATCAGAAATGTTATAATAATTTAATGAAAGTAATTACAGACTAAGGCAAATGATGAAACTAATTAACATTAACATTTTAAAAACAAGGTTCATCTCAGTACTTATTAATCCTTACAAAACAAGTGTGGATTAATGTTCTGGTAGTAACCCTTTGAGTTTTGGCAACAACAGTTCCGGATGACAACTAGTGGGTGAAACATTACCTCTTATAATATTGAACATTCTAAGGGTATAACAAATTAAAGAAAAGATTATTAGAAGGGTTCCTTGATTTGTTCTATATATCCTCTTTATTACCATGTCGATGTGTATTAGACTTGTATAAAATATTTTTAGACCATTGCCCTAACAACTAAATAGCCTTTGAGAAAATTTGGTAAGTTGATATCAAAGCAAATAGTCCTTTGACTGGTATAGAGAGAATTGTAATCAAATTGCTGACATTTAACATTTTGATTGGCCTTAGATAATGGAAGTTCATAGAATTAGACTATTCTAGTGATCTACATAGATTTTATGGGATCGTTCAGAAGATGTATCATGACAAGTTCTAATATTAATTTTCCCAATGTCTCTTGGTAGATAGCATTCTTCAAGCAATTTTATGGCTCTGTGACTAAGTCGGACTATGTTGCCTTGCGACAAGGGTTTATCAAGGTTTCTTTCTGTACCCCATAATCGTTTCTACGAATTCAGTTTGCATATTTCTCTGAAATTTCTGTGTTTTCTTTATCAAGGTTAAGGGTTTTCGATCTCTCATGCTATTACTAAATGTATGCATGGGACTTATTCTCAATTTCATTGCAGGAGCACTGCCCTAGAAATCCTAATTTTAACTTTCACAAATACATGATGCGGACACTTGATGTTGATTTCAAGAAAATTGTTGGGATCAGGTAAATTAGGAAGCCTATTGTTGTTTTTGAGCTGTATATCGAGATTAAATTTAATTCTAATGATTGTCAACTAATACACATATCTTCAACCACACCTATATAGCTGGTACCTTTGGCTCTTTGTTGTGCTGTTTTTGTTGCTGAATGTGGAAGGTAATTTCCTAAATCAATTTGAGCTCCTATATACATATATACTTACTCTCACATCATAATGAAATTGAAATCATCAATTTTCACTTGTAAATTATAATATGCAGGATGGCATACATATTTCTGGTTAGCTTTTTTGCCGCTGATTGTGAGTGTCTTATTTAGGTCCATTAATTCCATTTCATTTCAATTACCTACTGGAAGTCCTGATTGGTCAGTGACCTTGAGGTAGAATTAAGTTGATTAGCCTAATATTGTTTGAGTTTGGTGCATGATGGGTGGAATGACAGCTTCTGCTGCTTGTGGGCGCGAAGCTGGAACACATAATCAGCCGTTTGGCTCAGGATGTTACACAAGTGACAACGGCAACAGATCATGAAGCTGCAGCTACTGCTTCTGTTGCAAGAGTGAAGCCTTCAGATGAACACTTCTGGTTTAACAACCCTAAGATAGTTCTCATTATAATACACTTCATTTTGTTTCAGAACTCATTTGAGATTGCATTCTTCTTCTGGATTTGGGTATGTACGTGTATGCGTACGCGTTTGTATATATGGTAACTAACTAAATTATACATCTTAATTTCAGATAATTAATCAGATTCACTGTTTTGCATTTGCAGAGTACGTATGGATTTGGTTCATGCATCATGGAAAAGTTGGGCTTCATCATCCCAAGACTGATTATGGGGTACATAATAATCCTAAATCCTAATCCATACAAGGAAACTAAGATCAATATGAGAAATTAACACAGAAAAATTAAGCTAACTTGAATTATATATTGCAAGCTTGCTCATATTATATCATATATATATTTGCACTCATGAATTCTCATTGCTCATGAACATGCATGTTCTGCACTCTGCAGTGTGATTGTTCAAGTGCTTTGCAGTTACAGCACTCTACCTTTGTATGTTATCGTGACCCAGGTAAGGACTTGGGAGTGTGTTTGATCCATCTTTTTCAATTTATTATTATATGATTTGTACAATTAATTGATGGATTAATGTTTGCTGTCATGGATGGGATGATAACTTTCAGATGGGTACAATGTTCAAGGAAGGAATTTTTGATGAAATGGTACAACAATATATCCATATGTGGGCGGGAGACACAAGGAGTAGACATACAGAAAGCGATCAATCGATGTCTCACTCACGTGGGATGCACAGAATGATCATGAATACTGAATTAACCTCAAAAGTTGATATTGCAGAACAAGAAATGGTTGCCACCACCCAAACAACTACTACAACTCCGCACCCTTGACTAGTCAGCTCCTCTCAACAATTTGTTCATCACTCATAATCGATATCATTAATTTCGTGTAATTAATCATATTTATATATTATGATCGATATCATTATTTTTCAAATCTTTGATTTCTTCATACAAATGCCCTGTTTATACTCCTTATCATGCAGCCTCATTTCCCCATTCTGTCTCTCTCTCTCTCTCTCCCAGCCATACTTACTCCCACTCTCTTGGATGCAACACATGCTTAATTTAGTCCTTTATTAACTAATGCTGCTCCTATCTTATCTCAAAAACAAGTTTATGTCAAAATACTTCATAGGCTTCGACAAGTTTATCTTACAGTTAAAAGATCGACATTGTATTTAATCATGTAAACCATTTAATAATATCATCCCTAAAGAAAAAAATTGTCAAATTAGAAACTTTTTAACCATTTGATTACCATCATTATCATTTAAGGGCAGGTTTGTGCATTGAAAACTTGGGAATGAGAAAATAATATCATTCCCTTGTTTGGTAAGTGCAAGCATGGGAAAACAATTCCTAGTTTGTGGGATTGTGGGATAGTAATGCCCCAAAAGCAGGAAATGTACGATTGTGATTGCCTGGGTTTGGTTTTCCTTCCCATGGAAAATTATTAATGGCTGGAGCATTTTAATAATTAAAAATACCAATTCTATACATAAGAAATTGTTGGCAATCTTTTTATTTAATATATATAATAAGTAGGAATATAATTGAAAAATTGAACTATTTTTGTTTGTTATTTGTGTACAAATCTCAATGGGAAATGAAATAAAAAGATATCTTCTAGTTACTTTCTCAACATTACAAGCATATATTCCGTTTGTCAACTGTGAGTGTGACAAACACCAATTTTTCTTTTAAAATATATTCCTTAAAAAGAAAAAAAAAAAAACTAGTTTTTTTATACTAATGACAAACAGAGGTCCAGGAGAATATCTTTATATTTCATATGCAGAAATAAAACTAGCTAAAAGAATATGTAACAACAAAATACAAAGTGTGCGCATTGTTCTCCCAAATTTTCTAGATTATATACCAGATATTATCTATATTTTCTTCTTTTATTTTTTTTTTCTTTTGTTTGCATATTTTACATAGTTACAACACCCACTCCACCCCCAAAAGGGGGCAAAAAGGAACTGATATAAAAGACCACTAATAAATCGAATTATCTGCCCTCATATTTCCCTAATGTCCAGGAGGCTATGATACAAGGAATTATTCTATGTGATAGTAACACCACGTGACATTGCTAACATGTTACAAATCCATTCCAGTCTACAATTATTAATATCTAAACCCTAAACCTTTACCCTTAGCAATTGTACACTATTAAAATTTAAGTAGATTCATAAACTACATAAGCATGACACGTGGTGTTACCATCATGTACAATAAATTTTTGCTACAATATACCCAAATGCTTAGGTTTTTCAAGTGGAAGCTTCTCCATCTCTAAACTGCCATGGGCTGAGGCAGATGCTTCCACTCCACTGGTTTCTGCCCTTTTAAGCTCATTTAAAGCATTTTTTGCATAAATAGTAAAAGCAATTGTGGTTATGATTGCAACAATTAAGGAGATAGTGTTGTATACGATCTCCACAGTAGTCAAGTGATAGTTCCCATACTGTACATCTGCCCATGTCCTTATTAAGCGACCACTGCACAAAAAATAGAGCAGAAATTTTTGAAAAAATAATTCAAGAAAAGAGTAACATTTGACTAGCAATAGCCAAGCATTGTTAGCTGAAATATGATATAGGAAGCCAGAAACTGACCTGTAGATGTAAATGAAAGCTTCTGGCACCATTCCAGCAATTGATCCCCATAAGTAGGGCCAAAATCTCATACTGGTAACCACGATTGCATAGTTGAAAATTGTGTATGGAAAGGGTGAAACCCTAAAGAGAGCAACCACTCGGAATTGATGGAACCAACTCCCTTCCCCAGCAAGTCTAACCATTGCAGCCTTCTGGGGCCATCTCTTTAACCATTGCTGGACAAATAAGCAAAGACATATCACGGACATAGAAATGGAAACTTTATCTTAAGGTGAAAAACTCTCTTCAATAAGCCAACATCAGTTTTAAGAAAATGAAAATCTTACATGGATTCGGTCACGGAAAACCAGACCAATAAAATATGGCAGGACCATCCCAATAGTTGTTCCAACCATGATTATAACAAACCCAAAGCCATAACCAAATATCATTCCCGCCAACCACATGGAAGGGCCAGAAGGAATCAAGAACACAGGGAACAAAGCCAGAGAAGCAACAAGAACAATGGCAAGAACTGGACGTCCAAAGGCAGTCGCTTCCCATTTCATTATTGGCAAGAGAACCTAACATATAAATTGAAAAGCTTCAGGTATTAAAAAAAAAATGAAAAAATATTTTGAGCAGCCACATAATAATAATTGCTATATTTATGAAGTAATCTGAAGTTTTGTTTGTATACATATACGCACAAACACATACATATATGCGTCTCAATATTTAATACATGTTTATGCATATCAACTGTATATATTTCCTTGTCATAGAAAAGAACCGTCAGTAGCAAGATAATAACTAAAATATTAACCATGTATAAGTTTCTTAACAAAATACATAAGATCTACAGAACTTTCCACTCTTTTTTAAGAAAATAAAGATGGCTAGTTTCTAAGCATTCCAAGTATTGGACACAGGTGAACATCAGTGCTGTGTTCAAAGGTGTCTGAAATGGAAAATTTTGTATAAAGTGTCCTAAAATCATATTCATAATGTAATTCACACATAATCATCATTTCTCAATTTCCAAGCATTATTTCATTTAATTTTTTTTAACATTTGTTGAAAGAACGTTCATTCAAGGATAACCATAATATCACTCCATGTAAGAGTATCAGCTTATGACTGGTCCCAACAAATTTGCCAGTTATCACTGATCACTCCAAGTAAGAGTATCAGCTTTCGTCTACTCACCCTTAAAGTTTATTAACTTGAATTATAAGAGATTTCCATGCTAATTAGAAAGGATATCATTTTTATAGCAACATGTTGAACTTGGCACAAGGAAAACACATTAGTTGCCTAGCAACAGACAGATTTTGCTTCCCATAGGGGTTTCATAATTTTTCAGTCTCAAGTGAATCAGTGCAACCGAAAAGAGTATAAATTTACAAACAGGACAATTGCTAGCTGATCCACAACATGTTCTACAAAAGAACCAAGGAAAGAAGAGTTAAAAGGAAGTACCTTTTTAAAAAGAAATGGCATCCCCCACTTTAAGAAAATGAGAAGCAATATAATGATAACAAGGCACCAAAATGAGGCTCTAATCCACCAAAAGAAAGATTTAACCCTTGCTTCTGATTGAGGCTGCAAGATATCAGCTTCTATTGTCCTTGTTTCGTTGGATATAACCAGCCTAACATATTCACTGTCTTCTCGCACATGATGCACTGAGTTTGCATGCTTCCCTAACTCTTCAGAAGAGTTTGCCATCTTTAATGAGAGGCCCCAGCAGCAGAAGGCTATCAAATTCAGCTGAAAATTATTAAAAGCATCATCAATAATGGTCAGATTCACAAATAAATTTTTCCTACCGATCTATATGAAGGATCAGCAATTTGGGTTGGAGAGGGGATTGTACCTTACATGACTATATTACAAGCTAGTTCACATTATATTCTCTGAGCAATCCAGTAACAACAAACTCAAGACCGAAATGTTTTACTTATTTTATTTAATTTTTAACTGTTGCAATTATATTTTAGGAATTTAATGAAAATGGTTGAATTATCTTGTATTTTATCATGTTGGGACATATTATAATGGGTATATAGAGTTCTCGTCATATCATAAGAATACAGACTTGAGCTACTTCGCCTCTCTCTTTTCTCCTTCTCTATCTATTTGAACTTCTGTTCCCTCCCTCTCTCATCCCATAGAATTCCACTTTGTCCTAATATCAATTGGTATAACAGCAAACTTCCATGTCAATCACTGATTTCATGATTCCTCGTCAATTTAATTGTGCAGTTCAAAAGAAAATTAGTGATCTTGTTAGTTGTTGTAATGTTTCAATTCCTATACTTCAGCACTACAAAACTTGAAGACAAGTTTACATGATGACATAGGTGCAACTGTGCAAGTGAAGAAATTAAGTTTAAATTATTAGCTTTTATCACTAGAATTAGATTTTAGGATTTACTTATTTATTTACGTTTTAATTATTATACTAATGCAGTATTTATTATTTTTTGGGTACTTTAATTATTATGCTATTGCAGCATTTATTATGCTGAGGAAGTGAGAAGGAGAAGAACCCACTTACAGAAAACAACCTGAGGCGCTACTCTTCTACCTTATTATCTTTATATCTACTAAGTGCTAACTCGAAGGGCATGGCACAAATACACTGTGACCCCATACTTTAAAAAATCAAGAGTTTTCTTATTTTCTAAGAAAACCCAATAAAGCGTACTGCAAACATTCAGTAGACTCGCAATGAAAATTGCAAAAAACAGAGCCGAGCTTACATATTTGAAAAATCAAGAGGAAACCCAAGAAACAACAAGGATGACCCAAGTAAGAGATGGACAGAAAAGTTTGAAAAATCGATGCTTGTCCGGAAATTCAGCTAGGGTTTGTAATTGTATTACTATTTTCAGCATAAACGAAATCTATATATATGTATTACTGCAATTAACAAACAGAAAAAAGAAGAGAATTTGGTGAGCTTACCTATGATTGTTTCTTTGTAGTGGAGCTGAGAGCGGAGGAGTTTGATTGAGTTGGGCCACCGGAGCTGGCTGCTGGTGGCAGTGGCCGCGAAATGGTCGGTTGGTTCGTTCTTGGGTTGTTCCGAAATTGTACTTTTCAAGTTTTCAACCACCGCCACCTGAAGAAGCAATCGAATATGTGATATTTTCCCTTCTTCTTTCTTCATTTTGTATTTTTTATATTTAAAATATTAATTGTTATGCGTACGCGGATCGTGGACCGGGGACCGGGGACCGTGGGCCGCGGTCCGCCAACCCAACATGACTTTTTGCAGTTGGACAATCTCAATCACCATCAGATTAGTACTAATATCATTTATTTATATTACATTGATACACTTATTAATAGATTCGTATATTTGTGTGTATATGAGATGAGAGAGCTTAAATAAAGTCTCCACTCAATAAACTTATCTAAACTTATTGAAGGATTATCCGTGGAATGTAGATTGTAGTTCGATGATCAAAATATTTTTTTTCTTTTTTTATATAATGATGACAATTTTTTTCGTAAAATTTAATCTCGAATAAGATAAGCATAAAAAAGAAAAATCGGTGATGAAAGTGAGAATGAAAAAAATTTCATTGCTAAATTAGCCCTTCGAGTATTTTCTATTAATGAATGAAATTGCAATTTGCTCTTCATCAATTTTTCATTCCATATCAATTTAAAAGTCATGGTGCTTTAATTGAGTTTGCACGATTGTGGATTAAACCATCACAATTAAAGGTGTGATCTTAAGATTTGCACAATATATTGTTGGATGGTCAATTGATGATGGTTAGGAGTGGAGACATGTGGTGAGTGATGGCATCTTTTAGCACTTGGTTATTGGCCACTTGCCCAATAACCATGTGCATGTTATATCAGTTGGAAACCACACTAACACCACCACAGAGCCAACTCAAACTGAACCAGTTCATGGTCATACTGATATAGAGCCTCCTCTAAGTGAACCACACCCACCTTCTAAGTGAACCACACCCTGTTGAGATTGAATAAGAGTTGCATGATGTTAAGGTAGATGTATGATGAAGAATTAGATAAAAATTGAGAAGTTTTTGACAGATTAATTTGGTTGAATTTTTTTTTTTTAATGATGATCTTTGGTTTGATGCTTAAGAAATAGACGTTCAGAGGATTATGAGATTAGTCATGTGATAGACAAAAATGGATAGATAGTTTTGTATTAATTCGTAAAAAATTACTAACTAATTTATTTTGACCATTTTTAAATAACTTAATACCAATCGGGCGATTCGGGCCTAAGTATTAGACAAGATAACGAAGAATGGGCCATATGGACGGAATTTCTAGTCTCCTTTTTTATTTTTTTTTGGTTCTTTTTTATTTGCCTCGTCTCCTTCACGGCTTCACCTATAAAATAAAAAACCCCAAGTCTAAAACCCTTTGCTTCTTTTTTCTCTCTTAGAAAAATCTACGATGAATATATGGAAATCTAGATGAATATATGATACAAGATGCAGAGTTGAATATCTGATATCCGAGAATGAATGAAATGAAATGAATGAATGAATGAATATACAGAGCATGTTACGAAAGGGCCGCTTTACCTTTTGCTCCTTCAGCTCCAAGTACTTGCACAAATCTGGTAATCTTTTCTCTTTTTATCTCAGTAAACATAGAAACTATATATATATATTGAAAGACGGCGTGAAATGGTGGAGTGATTGAGATTTATATATATGTTTTTGTGTGTGTGGGTTTTGACAGTATTGAGTGGGTGGCGTGGAAGACCGTACGCTACTGCTAACTCTGCTGTTGCTGCTGCTTCTGAGGAACCAAATCCCGATGGCTGCAAAGTTAGGGGGAAGAAGGTTCCCAAAGCGGAACGCCAAGCTATGCTCGAATCCTTTGTCAGCAAGTAAGTATATACACTGTGGATTCTTGTTTGATGCTTCTTTTGTTTTTCTCATGGCTCTATCATGTCCTTACCTTGTCTTTAACACTGACAATGAGGATTATGGAGGGAAACCCACCTATGAAACTTGCATTATTTCGGTTTTATACTTCATTTCCTTGCAAATAAAATTGGACCCAGTTGTTTTTTTTTTTTTTTTTTTTTTTNTTTTTTTTTTCAACAGAATTTGATTCGTTCCTTTCCCATATTTTGTGTATACAAATTCTTCCCAATGTACTGTCTACCTTCTTCTTATGATGTTGTCATCTCCTGTGGCATTTTGCTTTTGCCGTAGCAATAAAAATATATTTGTATCAATGCTTTTTTAGTTTAGAGATTTTTGTCATGGATCTGAGCTTTGATTTGTAAAAATTGACTAGTTTATAGAATGATCAATTTCTTGTTTCAATAAGTAGGGATTGAATAAAGGTTCTTTGATTATCATTTTCAGGTACAGAGCAACAAATTCAGGGAAATTTCCTACTATTTCTATTGCACAGAAAGAAGTGGGTGGGTCTTTCTATATTGTAAAGAGGATCCTTCAGGAGCTACAATACACAGCTAAGATGTCTCCCACATATGGGATTGTAGATTCGTCGGGACAAGATGAAGTTAAAGAAAATTTATCGCTGACTGAAGTTGACGAGATTTCAACCAGTGAGATACCAGCATATGCCAGTGTTCAAAATGATTCTGAAGCGACTTATAATATTGATCTTAGTGATTCCAGTGGCAGGCATTTAGAGGCTAAGGAAGAGTCCCACACTTTGTCCTCAGTTGAGATCTTGTCCGAAGAGGTTATTACTCCAGTAAGTATCTGACCTTAATCAAATTTTCTTGGTTTTCTTATATTACCATAGTTCAGGAGTGGTAGATTCACATATTCAATTTGGATTGTAAGAGATGGAACTTGCAAGCATGGCTCCTGCTCAAAGAGGTTTAGTGATGGTCAGTCGGAATGCAGATCAGACCTACCAATTACATTGGTCTGAATCATAATGTGAATTTCTTGGCTTGACTCACTCTTAGTTTTTCCCTAATATATTAATTACTATAGCAACAAAACCATTAATTTTACTTTTTTAAGTTTCAATTTAATGCAAGACTATAGTGCACTTTAAGAACTTATTTTTATGCAATATATGCTTCGTAGAAGCATAAAAAAGGTGTTGTATCCTGAGAGTCTTCCTCATGCTATTTCATGAATTTTAAATTAAAGAATTATCTTCTTTTTTGCATCTGCATTATTGTCCTAATGTATTATGATATCAAATCCTGTTCAGTGCTCACACAATTTCTCTGAGTTTGTGAGATGCATGACTAGATACTTCACTAAACCCTTGGCTCATTGGTTCTTCTTGAGTCTATTGAAATTTCCATATATGTTATTATCTTAAATAAAATTCTTTTGCTTTTCAATGCATGGAGGGATATCTCCTGATACGGTGATGAAGGGCATCTTGAGTTGAGTTAACAATTCTAGCCTTTGGCTTTTGAGAAGGAGTTATTAGTTTTCTAACTTGAATTCCGTACAGTGGCGAGTTGTTCATTTTTCAGTGTTTAGCTGCATTCTTTCTCCTCATTCTTCATTTATCTACTTTTATTAATTCTTAATACAACTCTTGTACTATTTGCTTTATTTCTTTTTTCTCTTTTTAAGAATTTATATAAGAATGAACTCTCTTTTTTTCTTCTTGTATTCATATTTTTGTAGTTTTCCTTGCAGGGAAGTGGTTCTGACCATGTTGCAACGCAAAAAGGAGATGCTGGGGAATCTTCTTATAAAGGCCTCAATAAACTTGGAAATGCTAAGGAAGAAGCTGAGCAGAGTATTTCTGATTCTATTGCTACAGAATGCCAAATGTTACAAGATAGATTTGAGGCTGTTTCTCATCCATGTGACAAATCTGAGAACAGTAAAACAGATAAAGCTCAGGCTGATCAAAATGATTTTGTTGCAAAAGTAAAAAATCTGCCAATAGGGGACACTAACAGAGCCTTTCATCCAACTTTTGATGATACAGAAGATACGACAAAACAGCAAGATGAGTTAGAAGGTCTACCAGGATTTGATGATTCGAAGTGTAAATCGGAGCAATATGAAGGGATCCCTCAGCCAGACAACCTTTCCAAGTAAGTTTCTTTTTATGGTAATGTTATTGACGTAATTATCATGGTCATCATCATCATGATTTGTTGTAAGCTTGTTGTAGAGCTAAAGCATGCATTGTGCACACCACATGCAAAGAAAAGATAAATATTTTTGAGCATCATAAGTTTATGGACCTGCTGCTTTTAAATTGGAAATTTGGAACCCTAATCAACTTATTCTGTTTTGCATTCATCTATTCTACAGTTTCATCATTCTCAACTTATCTAAACCTTTGCTCACACTTCCTTTTCAGCTGACTATTCTATATTTTTATTATATTCATCTCGGTATGCTACCTCCTCTACTGTGGTCCATGGATATTAATGAACCACTGACCCAGGATTGTCCGTGAGTCAATAGTTAGCAAACCAATCAGCATAGTAAATGCCTTGTCGCATCTTTTATATGATGAAGCTCATTTCACAATAACCATATGCTGTTGAAGCCTTAATATATAGGGTAATCCCATCTGAAATGTATCTAATCTTATTAGCTTTGAGTTCTATGGACGTGCTAAATGTGACATTTTTTTTTTTGCGGAAGCTAAATATGACATTTCACTCAAATTATGCATGTTTATTTTTCATTTCTGTATATTTTGAACCACTTATGCCTATACATATGTTGGATCTATATGTCATACTCAATTATCCATTATGCAGAGACCTTTCTGGTAAGCAGGCTGATGATGCAGAACCTCCAAAAAAATTAACTCTATGGGGGAATATGAAGTCATTGGCGGATGGCATTATCAGTATTTGGAGAAAACTGTAAATTTTTTTCCTTGTATACTTTCAAATAGTACTAGTATTTTGATGGCAGCCTTAATCTGGAGTTACTGTAGCTAGTTACATAATTTGATTGAGTGATATTTTTTTTCTAGTTAAAGGGAGACGCCACGGGTGAAATTCACCAATTTTTTTAGGTAAATGTAAAAGGCAATAGGTTAGGATTATGATAAGGTTGAGTTTGATCTCTTCCATTATAACAACAACAAAAAACAGACAATTATCTTTGTTTTTTCTTTATTTTTATCAAAGACGATTATATTTCAGTGTGTCCATTGTGAAAAAATGAGAATGTGATTAAGAAAATTCAAGTTTCCCAAAAATCCAGTTTCTAAATAAAACTAAACAAAAGCTGCAATATGAGTTTAATGGTTACAATATGATTTGCTTCATTTGAACACTTCCTTCTTTGATCTCTTTTTCTTTTCCTTTTTTGTGTTTCTTCTTTAACATTCTTTGCTCTTTGTTTTACTTATTGAGGTCGAATGGTTATTGTGGATTGAATAGGGGTTTATAATTGTTTTAGTGGTGTAACATGTAACATGTAAAATATTTTTCAATAATTATTGACAAGTTGGAGTAGGAAAAATACCTTAACCTTTATTTCTATCAGGAAGAGAATTGCCATTACCCAATATTCTAGATCAGTGCTTATAGAATTAGTTGGGTGTTGTATCAATCCTAGAGTGTTTGTCATGTGACTCTCTGTTTTCGGATTTGCTATGCAAGGTGAGATTCGTGTTCAGTGTATGACCACCATTTAACAAGAATCATAATCAACATATAACAATAGAGAAAAAAAAATAATTTCATATAGAATTTCACACAAAGAAATACATTTTCTATATAAACACCATGGGATGAGCTCAGCACACTAAGCATGCGTCATTATTTATGCTATATGAAGTACATTAATTTGGTACATTACTATTCACTAGTTTTGCTACAATAATTATTATATATGGTGTTACACCAATGAGACTAAGTACATTAGGTATGCGTCATGTATGTGGAGTCACAATTATATAGTAACCATCACTAGACATTTATGGTCTTAATTGTACCAAATAGGATTTAATTGGTCATAACATATATTCAAATTTTAGTATTTTAAATATAGGGTTAAAATGTACCAAATGAATGAGCCAAATTTGAACAAAATTGGAGCTGTCTTGTTTGAGCCGATAAACACAAACAAGAAAAAAAAATGAGCCAAACACAAATCGAGCTCGAACTGTATTGAGCGTCGATTTACAACCCTAGAAAAAGAGATGATCTTGTTGCTCACCCAAAAACACAGTACACAGTTAAATAGAGCCTCCCTTCTTTTAGCAGTTACACACAAAAAGGTAGCTGCTAAACTTGAGGTGTAGAATAGAAACGGCAAAACCAACTAAACAAACATTTTGAGCATATCACTATAACTCCCACATATAAATGCATCTCTCGCTCCATTCTAGTTCTCAATATTAGCAAAACCCTTCTCTCTTTTTGAGAATTAGCAACAATGCCTACTCACTGCCCCAATGCCAATCGTATCCTGTGCTTTGTTTTGGCCTTTGTCATCCTCCTCTTCGCTCCAAACCTGAGTCTTGCTAAGCAAGCAAAAGTCCATGGCTTGAAAATGAACGTGATCGATGGTTGCTGGAGATGGAACCCGGATTGGAGAAGCAACCGCCAGGAACTTGCAATGTGCTCTGTGGGATTTGCTGGAAAAATGAGCAACAACATTGGAAAATATGTCACATACTATCAAGTCACGGATCAAAGTGACAATGCATTGAATCCCAGACCAGGAACTTTGAGATATGGGGTGACCATGATCAAAGGGAAAAAGTGGATCTCTTTCCAGAGGGACATGCGAATCAGACTCGAGAAACCACTTCTCATTAGTAGCTTTACTGCCATTGATGGAAGAGGAGCTAGTGTTCACATTGCCGGTAATGCATGCTTGACGGTCTTTAAGGTAATTAATTACATATCTGCTTCAAAAATAATCAAAGCTGATCCATTTTTAAATGAGTGTTGCATCGGAACGCTTATGTTATGGCACTTTACTATATTAATTGTTCAGGCAAGCAATGTAATCATCCATGGGCTTCGAATCCACCACTGTCGAGCTCAAGCACCAAGCTCAGTTAGGGGTCCGGATGGGAAGATAATTTCAGTAGGGCAAGTAGATGGAGATGCAATAAGGTTGATTACTGCATCGAAGGTTTGGATAGACCACAATACATTGTACGAGTGTGAGGATGGTCTTTTGGATGTGACTCGTGGGTCTACTGATATCACCATCTCCAACAACTGGTTCCGAGACCAAGACAAGGTTATGCTTCTCGGCCACGATGATGGCTACATTCGAGACAAGAACATGAGGGTGACTCTGGTTTACAACCATTTTGGACCCAACTGCAACCAAAGAATGCCTAGGATTCGTTATGGATATGCACATGTGGTAAACAACATGTACAAGAAATGGTCACAGTATGCCATTGGAGGAAGCATGAATCCTAGCGTTAAGAGTGAGGCCAACCTTTTCATTGCACCAAAACTGGGAAACAAAGAGGTCACTTGGAGGAATGACAACACTGGGAACGATCTCTCCTGGCTGTTTTACTCAAAAGGAGATGTTTTTGAAAATGGGGCTTCTTTCATTCAATCAGGTCAAGGTGGAGCAAAGCCAAAATACAACAGGGAACAAATTTTTCGAGTCATCGATGCTAAATCTATACGATCATTGACAAGGTCATCAGGTGCTCTAACATGCACTCAAAGATCCAGATGCTAAGTCTCTCAGGCTTATAGAGATATTATATATTATAAGAAAATATTGTACACATCCATGACAGAAACCATGTCAGTGTACACAAAATAATTACACCCTAGCTGCTTCACATCTGCTACTGTATAACTATATATACTCTGCTTTTACTTCACAAAAATTGCATTCAGCAAAAACTAGTCTGGGTAAACAATGAGTTTTTGTACCAAGAAACTGGCATAAAAAAAAAATATTACTATGTAATGAAGAAAAATGACAAATTCTTGTGCTCTACTGCAGCATGCCATTTCTTTCTAAGATCTTCTTTATTTTCGCAACTTCATAAGCCTAACATGAGCTTTTACCTTATGTTTGGTTTGATGGTGACGATATGATCAAAGCCTCCATTTCTATGACCACTATTATAGCCACCGTAAACAACCACATGTTCAGATTAAATGGAATGAAAATACGTTCAAAACTAAATTGATTTCAATGAATTTAGATAAAAAACTTTAAAACTTAGAAAATTTAATTAGAAATTCAAAGCAAACTTAAGAACCACGAGAGTCTAACTGACATGTGTCGAATGAATTTTAACTTTAAGCCAAGCCCTGAAAAACATAAAAAACCTTTGAAGAACAGACCTTCTTCTTCTTCCAACTCTCTCACTCTTTCTTTATTTTCCTCTTCTTTCTTTTCCAGTAATAACTAACAACACGTATCCTCCCCTAGGCTGCTCACAAGGAGCTTACTCAGACAAACACTCCTCAAACTCAGACACACACACACACACCCACAAGCAGCTTATCACTCAATTTAAAGACTCAGAATGAATAAAAAATTGGTGCAATCTATTTAAAGTTCTACACCTACAGCAACTATAAGTAAATAAAATGAAGTTAACCCATCTATAAAACCAACCAAACAAATCAACATAAATTTAACACATTAAAAGTATATAAACAATAAAACAGAAAATTAGGATAATTAATTTACTTCCATAAATCTAGGTCTTCACACAACACCATTTTCAAATTGTTGTGAGTAAAGTAGGAAGGGAAACTTCATTTATTTGAGAACTAGCATAACTTTTGTTCATTCACAAGTACATGTGCATGCAAATCTGGTTCCAGGCGAAAGAGTACTTTTATGCCACTTAATCATTGCAAAGCAAGAAAATGATAGAAATTGATAGTTCCAGGCGAAAGAGTACTTTTATGCCACTTAATATAGGAGTTGATCAGCTTTCAACCAAATTTTGTATTCTGGATTGATATACATGATCAGCAAATCATTGCAAAGCAAGAAAATGATAGAAATTGATGAGGCCACAAAAGATGAATCCAACTTAGTAGACATGTGAACGTACCCAGATTCAGATTTGGCTTTGGTACGTTAAAAATATGCATAAGAGGATTCCATGATATATCTCACTCACACACACACACACACTCACACTCACACTCACACTCTCATATATACAAAAGATTCTGATCACCTATCCCCCAATCAAGCCTAATCATGTTTTATAATCAAGAAAAATCATATATATATGACAGTAATACAATTTACAAACATGAATGATGAATCATGCATGGCCTGATTCCCTATTAATATATCAAGATTGAGTTCAGCTCAAACTCGATCGAATCAAGCTCGACTGGAATATGTTTAGTCGACTTTAAGCTTGACTCCACTTAATGAAAAATAATGTACAAATTATAATAACAAAAAAAAAGTGTTATTTAGTAAATCATGAGTATATGTTTGATATAAACACAATGCTTTGAAATGAGTACAATATTACCAAGCAAATTTCATTAGTTTCGGTACATTAATTATAAATTGTTTGTTATATATTGTTATACAAATTGTAATTAATGACAGCTAATTAAGTACATTAAGTATGCACCATTTAATCTTGGTATATCAACTATATATATGTCACAATTACTTAGTAATCATTACTATGCTCGACAATAAATTGTCATAATTGTATTAATACGATAGTTTAATTAGATTTAATTGGTCATAAGTTCATAACATATATTTATTTTCTAATATTATAAATATAGGATTAGAAGTCTATGTTGAGCCTAGTTTTATATATCCAACCAGATAAGTTAGAACAAGTATTATATTTTTGAGTCGATAAAACAGAAATAGAAAAAAATAGCTAAACAGGAACATGAACTTGAACTGTATATACTCGAGGTGGAGAATTGAAACATAAAAACCTTCTCTTTTTCCATTTAAAGCCTTTTCTTGGTACCCAACACTTTCTAGCCACAGCTACATTAAAACCAACGTACAAAACAAACTTTTTGAGCATATCACTATAACTCGTCCGCCAATAAATATATCTCTCCCTCCATTATACTTGTCAAATACACAGCAAGACCCTCCTCTCTTTCTCTAAATCAGCAACAACATATGGACGTGATCGATGGTATTGTTTTGGCATTTGTCATCGTCCTCTTCGCTCCAAACCTGAGTCTTGCTAAGCAAGCAAAAGTCCAAGGCTTGAAAATGAACGTGATCGATGGTTGCTGGAGATGGAACCCAAATTGGAGAAGCAACCGCCAGGATCTGGCGATGTGCTCTGTGGGATTTGCTGGGAAAATGAGCAGCAACATAGGAAGAGATGTCACATACTATCAAGTCACGGACCCAAGTGACAATGCATTAGACCCCACACCTGGAACTTTGAGATATGGGGCCACCATGATCAAAGGGAAAAAGTGGATCACTTTCAATAGGGACATGCGAATTCGACTCGACAAACCCCTTCTCATTAGTAGCTTTACCGCCATTGATGGAAGAGGAGCTACTGTTCACATTGCTGGTAATGCATGCTTGACGGTCTTTAAGGTACGTATAATTAATTACATATCTGCTTCAAATTAATTTTTAATTTAACTTCTTAGTTAGTCTTAAATTAACTAAGCGTTACGTTTTGGGTTTACAAATAAACATATATAGACTTCTTGTGTATATATTAATACTATATATTGTATTAATTGTTCAGGCAAGCAATGTAATCATCCACGGGCTTCGACTCCACCACTGTAGAGCTCAAGCACCGAGCTCAGTTATGGGTCCGGATGGGAAGATAATTTCAGTAGGGCAAGTTGATGGAGATGCAATAAGGCTGATTACTGCATCAAAGGTTTGGATAGACCACAATACATTGTACGAGTGTGAGGATGGTCTTTTGGATGTGACTCGTGGGTCTACTGATATCACCATCTCCAACAACTGGTTCCGAGACCAAGACAAGGTTATGCTTCTCGGCCACGATGATGGTTACATTCGAGACAAGAACATGAGGGTGACTGTGGTTTACAACCATTTTGGACCCAACTGCAACCAAAGAATGCCTAGGATTCGTTATGGATATGCACATGTGGTAAACAACATGTACAAGAAATGGTCACAGTATGCCATTGGAGGAAGCATGAATCCTAGCGTTAAGAGTGAAGCCAACCTCTTCATTGCACCAAAACTGGGAAACAAAGAGGTATTAACTTTGTTACTTCATCACCTGCAACACAAACATATAGAATGGGTAATACAAGACAACTTACCAACTCCTATATTCATTCCCACAGGTCACATGGAGGAAGGACGTCACTGGGAAAAACCAATATTGGAAATTTTACTCCAAAGGAGACATTTTTGAAAATGGGGCTTCTTTCGCCCAAACAGGTCAAGGTGGAGCTAAACCACAATACAATAGGGAACAAGTTTTCCGAGTTGTCCATGCAAATTCTGTCCGGTCATTGACAAGGTCTTCAGGTGCTCTAAGATGCACCCAAAGATCCCGATGCTAAAATCCCTGAAGCTCATGGAGATATATGATAGGAAAATGGCATCTCAATCAACAACAGCAACCACCTCAGAGTACTCAAAATAAGTTACACCATGCTTCTCTACACGTGCAACTGTATCACTAAATTCTACTTTTACTTTCGCCGATATTGCTTTTAGCAAAAACTAGTTGGGTACACAATGAGTGATTGTACAAAAAAACATGCATAAAATAAAAATATTACTATGTAATGAAGAAAAATGACAAAAATCTTGTGCTGCACCAGAGCATGCCATTTCTTTCTTCAATCTTCTTCGTTGTCAGAACTTGCATATGCTAAGCCTAACAAGCTTTTGCCTTCTGTTTTGTTTGATGGTGACAACTGAAACACAATGTCCTTCTCCTGGTCATTTTCAGACGTAGGATTTGTTGAAGGACTAACACTCAAATTTCGGTGGGACTGATTACCATTAGATGGACTTGAAACTTTCTGCCGTTTGGGTTTAATTTCGACCACCTTTTTCAGTAGATCCTGCTGTCTGCATTTAAAAAATAAAAATACATGTATGAGAACAAGAAGGCAACTCATTTTTTTTTATCAATCAAAGAATCACTGTATATAGGATGCCAATTATATTATTTGTTTTCAAGATAGAGATATATACCTGATCCCACTCTTTTGTTTGGGCTCAACACGAAGTGGCAAGGGAACTGACGCAGGTGAAGAATCTGCTAAATTTGCAGCTTTGTGTCCATTGGTTAAGTAAAACATGGAAAAGCAGGGAGGAGAGAGATGTGATAATACATGCAACAGGATAAATAACGTTATACAACCATCACCTAATGAACCTCATCACCAACAGGATGTCCCCCAATGAAAAGAACATCAAGATTCAACTTTACAAATTTTAATGCAACAGTTTTTCATGACACGAGGACAGCACAAAAGAATTTAATGATATTACCAAGCTCGGAAAATGTTCGAGGATACTATTAGTGGTCATTACAATACAATTTTAATGGCTAAAGTCCTCCAGCACAAAGCAGCTTCTCAGGAAAATGCATCAATACAGTAAATAAAATAGAGGGTTTTCACGTTGAACTTAATGAAAGAAAAGTATAAATAATGATTAGTAAGAAGGAGAGTGATCATGATGATAACACATTAGACTATAAAATAAAGAAAAATACAAATCAACTTGTGATTCTGCTTTGGAGTGAACTGTCAGAATATGAAATAGCAGAACATCATGCTAAATAAGATCCACTAAGATAAATAATAGTATAGTTTTTGGGCTACCAAGCACTACTCACTTGGCCAAAAAAATAAAGTAAACTTGTTTCAAATGTAAAATGGTTTCATCATCACCTAATGTGCATATGACCAAGTTAGAGGGCACATGACAATTTCGATCAAATGAAAAGAATCACATAGAAGAATAAGATCAACATTCAGGTTCTACAGCAAGATGCAACAAAATGCTCGTTACCAGCAACTCATGTGCAAACTTCCCATGCCAAGACATTAGAGGCAATTTCATGAAAGGATATCTTAAATGCAGCAAATGCTCGTTTCTCAGTGCGTCGAAGGAGACGTTCTGCATCCTCTTCAGCCTCCATCTGCTCCTTGAGATATAGTAGGTCATCACTGTCCAAGGCTGTATATTCAAACTTACAACAGATTGCAATAAAGTGAAGAGCTAAACAAAAACAGATCAGAAAGTGGTTGCCACATGCCCTGAATGCACACGTGGACTCAATACCACACACAGAGAGACAGAGATATACAGATAAATTAGTTGCTGCATGCACACACAGGTTCAATTGTGCACATAGAAAGAGAGAGAAAGAGAGAGAGAGAGAGAGAGAGAGAGAGAGAGAGAGAGGTACCGCCTCGGCCATGAAGGTATCCTCCACGTTCTCCTGCAACCTCTTGCATCTGCTTGCATCAACCACCCAGCAGAAGAAGCCAAGATCCCTGCCAGGGCATGTTATCAGAAAACTTTCCTCAAAGTTTCACACAAATACACATTCATAGACAAAAGTCAGGTAAAAGTACAGCATGCCATCAATTTAGGCAGTGTACACCTTGACCAATCACAATCAATCTTCAATGACTAACTGATTCTAACTACAGTTAGTAATATCAATCATGACTAATCACAAAGATATAGAACTATTGAATACCCATCCTAAAAGCTTGAATTATCAGGTGGACGGATCCAATTAGGACTTATGGCCTAATAAGAGGTTTTCTCCACCCAATGTGAGACTAATGTTTAACACTGCCCTCACTTAGGACCCCTCTTATAGGTGGCCATGCACATGGACAAATGATCCCTCTCATGGGTTGACCAGGATTTCTTTTGTGTGGCTCCTAATAAGAGTAAGCTGCACTTGTCTCTGATACCATATTGAATATCTATCCTAAAAGCTTAAGCTATTATGTGGAGGGATCCAATTAGTACTTTATGGCCTCATTAGAGGCTTTCCCATCCAATTTGAGACTAATGCTCAACATGAATATTTATCCACTTATCATATAAGAGATCTCAGCACTAAGAAACTAACCCAAAATATATTTCATGGTACAGAATTTGATAACTGCAATCATACAGAAACTGAAGAGGAACAAATTCAACCAATTCCTTCTTTTTATTTTTTGGGGATAAGTAAATTACAGTCCAATTTTCCTTTTTCGGTCCTTTCAACATATACATGGTATAAGTGCAACATCTACAAGTGCAAACTATCATATGTACTACTTTGGCAGCCGATAATAGAATTTGATGTAGAGGAATCAATTTCCAATGCTGCCTAAAAGACTTGTAGTAACAAAGTATGAATGCCAATACTGGGTAGCTCAGAATAGAATCCGAAAAACAAAAATATCATACTTGAAATTGTAGCCATATAAATTAAAATTCAGTATTACCCATATAGACTAAAATTCAATATAACCCATGCAAATAATAATCAATATTACCTATGAAGCACAAATTCAATGTTGGTTTTAGAAGAAGAAGAAAAAAAGAGGCAAAAATGCGCTAACCTTGGCAACCATGCGTTGGAATGTGATGTCTTCGTCGTCTATCTTATCCTTCCCTTTTCCCCATTTTTTATCTGCGAGAATCAATTCGAGAACAAGTTAACTGATTATAATTAAAAAGGAACAAAAGTTAACAGACCATTTCAGAGAAAGAAAATACCTTTTGGGTCGGTGAGATTGGTGTATTCTCGAACTTCTCTGCCAGCCATTCGCGCTCTTTTCTATGTTTACGCAGATAACACTAGAGATATGAACCCAATCTGAGAGTCTGAGAGAGAGAGAGTGGGGACTATACCAGAAGCCAACTGCGATTTTTCGAGGTAACAGTATGCTTTATTATTCATTCATTTATGCACTTCTTCCGGTCCAAAAAGAAAAATAAAAAACGAAAATTATGCGCCGACGACCAAACTAAGCCCACTCTCTGAGTACAGGCTTGGGCTACAACAACATAAACTCGTTTCAGAGTTTGAGACTGCGGGCTGGGTTCGATTCAAATTTGGGGCCTCAATTAGAAGCCCTCATTTGTTTTTGTCGGGTTTTTTAACACTGCTGTTGTTTTTTTTTTACTGTACACCCCTTTTATTTAATTTGTGAAATGGCAAATGTCACCCAATATCATATTATAAGACTAGTTATTATGACTCTTGGCCCAAAAAAAAAAAAAANAAAAAAAAAAAAAACTAGTTATTATGACAAAGAAAAAACAAAAAATAACAAAAAAAAATAGCAAGAGAAATCGTATACTTTCGAGCTACGATCCACTGTGGCACAAGGGTGACTAGCTTGACAAGGGGAACCTTTTGGTGGGGGTGGAAGGTCGCAAGACCGCCGGAAAACATTGATCACCTCCCTAAGAAGGCCCTAAAGGTGTAAGGTTGTTAATGAAAAAAGCTAGGTCTCCAAACTAGGGTATTGTAGACTTATGCACCCTAATTTTAACATATAAAGCTTACTTTTAGTTAAACCTAGGTTCACACCCTAGGTTAGCCAATCTATCTGCTTTCACCACATGGCAAGCACAACCACCGCAGAGTCAAATTTGGGGGTAGCCAATGAGGCAATCATCTCAGACCACCAAATATCTAAAAGGCCAGTCTTTTTCAATTTGATATACCTTTTATATTATATCATTTGGCTACATTTTATTTGTTTTTTGTTATATTAAAATCTTAACTTGGTGTGGAAATCAAACTTTTGGTGCATTTAGAAGTTCCCTTAAATAATAACTAGGACTTTTAAATTTATAGATTTGAAAGATATAGGTCTTTTTTCTTTATTTCGAAAAAATACATATAATTCTCTTTACCGGACGTACACACCCTTTTTTTTATTTTTTTTTCTAGACCCCGTGTCGAATGCTTAGTAATACATTTTTCTTTTTCCTTGAGCAATCAACATTGATTTGTCATATTTATGTTAAGTTTTAACTTTGAAATTTTGGACTCTACATATAACCTCCACAAGCCCCATTAGCCTCATTCTATAACCTAAAGTATGGGGTGAACCATCAAAAAAATACCCTAAAAAATTGACAGAGGAAGTAACCTGTTATAAAAAAAAAAACTTCCCCAGTGTTACTGTTGCCAAGCACTTGGTGATGAATGTCTGCAAAATAAAAAAACGGAAGCGTCTATCTAGGAGAAAAATTATATATATATATGTCTTTTTTGTTAACGGGATATATAGATTCGAAATCCACATACTCTTAAGGAGCATTATGTCTTTTAGAATCAATATGTTACACAGGAAGAGCATAATAGTCATGTATAACCACTAGTTCATCAAAAATTCAAGATTATGAAGCAAAGATAAAAGCAGAAAACTCAAAAGTAAACTTTTTCCAGTCTGTAGTCTGAAAATCTTCATTACATCAGTAATCATCACCTCTGGATATGACCTCTTTGCAGGTTGGCCGGAGTAAAATGGTATGCTCAAACTGAGATACATAGCTGCCCTTAACATCACAGAGAGGGGGATAAGGCTGCCAGAGAAAAAATGAACAGGATTCTTCCTCAGAACCAATTTCATGTAGCGATATTATTACACAAAAAGAACATATTTGAGAACACATTCTAAACCCCCAAATCTGAGTTTCAGGGAAGAATTATTATCATTAGCAGTCATAACATAACTTCATTATTTCTTTGTTTTTCTGTTTTGATCACAATAGAATACTTTACTGACCCATATCCGTAGTTATGCAATGCAAGTAGGTGAACTGCCACCTTTTTCCTTTCTTTGCTCTCTTTGACCATGTTGATGTAGTGTCATTATTATAGAACTTGCCTATGTATTCTTTGTGGTGGGTGTTTGGAAAAAGTAAGGTTTCTGAGATAAATATGCGCTGGCTAAGTGGCTATACAACAATCAGTAGCTGAATTTCTGGGTCAGTAACAGATTTTGGCAATCCAAGGCTGTCTCGGGGGATTACTTGAAGGCTAAAAGTGATGGGAATAAGATGAGAGAGAGAGAGAGAGCCTTGCTCCCTCCCTCCCTCTACTTCTTCAAATAAAACAAATCAGCTAGCAAGTTCTATCACCTATAAGATCAATCTGTGTATTTTGACCAAAAATATTCTTTGATATCTTCGTGTTGAATTCATGTAGAGCTTTTAATACTTCCTATTTTTCTGAAATGTGAGTCTCATTCAAGATTCTTGCTTTCAAACCTAAAATGATTTTGACTAATATTCAGAACCAACTTATCTCAATTAGTAAATTTTGACATAAATCCTATCCTTAAACATGTTGGAACATCAAACTAAAACACATGCAAGCCATCTGAAATCTGGACCTAGTTCCAACTTTAGTGCCCTGAACTTTAACATATGCAGGTACTGTATAACAATTCAAAAATTGTGTTCCTGTAGATGATTTATAAAACAGCTAAAAGACCATTACTATCAATTAACGTGTCCAAAAGGCAAATAAGTAATTCAGTGTATGGGAAATCCTATTCATAAAAAAATTAAACTAAAGTCATGCTTCATAGTACCAAACAGTGATGGAAAATTGGCATGTTGGAGTAGAGTTGCATGGATTGTTAATACACGTATATTTGGACTATCAAGTTTATTGGTGAAATATACCTGGACAATGCCAGCATCACACAAATTCTTTAGCGCCATAAGATATTTAGTCTCTCCCAGGCGGTCTAAATACCGCCGGCAGAAGGCCAATGTGGAGAAGTTCTTGTTAATTGTTGCTAGCAATTGCTTTGCCCTGGGCAACCTCAATGGGATATGGCCGACTTCAAAATTTTTCATGTAATGGCTGCACTCTAGATCTTCTCTGACATACCCTTTCCCTGAATATAAGTTATATAACATAGGATAATTAACACAGTAGGTCACATGTGAACTACTATCTATTTCACAACAGAAATCAAATTCCAGCCAAATCCAAAAACTCTCTTTTACCAGTTGAGGCGAAAGTTTCAATTGCAAAAAATTCACCCTCTTCCATTTTCGTCTGCTCCCCTCCTTTCACAATAGGAACAGATTTTCCAGCATGGATTTGATAACGTCCAATGCTATGTCCATTCAAGTTTCGGATACTTTTAACTGCCAACATTAGCCAAAGTCTACCTCACATATACAGAATTATCAACAGGACATCTCATATGAAAGTTGTTGATATGATGAGTAAAAATAGAAAATCAATATTTGATGAGCAAATACAAAGTTAGCACACTTAACGTAACCCCATAACAAGCTTCAGTATATATCTAAAGCATTTGGCAGATGTAAAACCTCTGACTGTTTCAAGCCATTATCTTCTAAAGGAAGGCAAATACATAAATGAGTATATATAGAATATATACTCATTTATATATAAAACGTGTTCTTATTTCAACATTATCCAAAATTTTCTGTAACTTCTGAAATGTTTCCAAGATCTTCTCATTTTTGGAGAAGCATGAATGACAGGACCAAATTTGGAATCAGCACAGAAATAAGTTATTCTACTTTAGAATCAGTGTAACCCAAGTTCATACACACAATAATTTCATTCAGAAAAACATTAGTGAAGCTAGTGATGGCTGCCCCAACCCCCAACCCCACCCCGCTCCTCTTCTTCCTATTTGTTTGAAACAAATGAACTACATAATTTGCACTTTGTGATGACTGATGAGTATACAAAATCTTTAATCTGCATTTTATTTCAAAAAGGCCCAACATTGTATGATCCCAGATAACCAAGCAGAATATCAACTAAAAGATAATTATTGACGCTTCACTCTTGTAATTTAGAGAGAGAGAGAGAGAGAGAGAGAGAGATGATTATTGAACACTCCCTGAAGGAAGTAAGATAAATCCTACACATTCATACCATTTAAATACGACAAAAGTAACTATCCCAAACATCACATGGAAAAATACCTTGATACACCTTTCCATTGATTTCAATCTCATATGATTCCATGACTTCTTGGATTGCAGCACCAACATCACAAAGACGCACATCAATTCCTGACTCCTAGAAAAATATAAGACCAATAACAATTCTGAGTAAAAAAGCTTTTGATTGAAGCACTTAAAAATTATATCCAGTGAGCATGTCATGATAATTAACCATAAGCTTGTTAAAAATGAAAGTTCATTCATAAGTATTATAACACCCCAACAGAGCACCAGAATGATGTGAAAAAACAGTAACATGAATGACTACTTTTGTAATACATAGAAAGACAAGGAAATCATCAAGAGAGAAAAGAAAGAGATCAAAAACATAAAAAGTTCTTTACTTCTAAAGTTCAATTGACGGAAGGAAAGAAATAAAGGCATCAAATGCTATGAGTTATACTTTTACTGTATTACCCCCTAAAGTTAAGTGGTATTGGTTTGACAAGAAAAAATAAAAACAAATAAATTGTTAATCTAACAAGAAGATTTTAATCTTTCCTCCACCTCACTCTCCCCAAAACAAAATATTATAATCTCACAAGAATGCCACACAAAAAGAGGTAAAAAGATACTCCTCTTCATCCTCCCCACCCTATCAACCCTCCCTACTTTCATTGTAAAACATAGCGTAAGTCAAAATTCATTTATTATAGATACAGTATCTCCATTCCTGTTAAAGTTCATAGGAATGCCTCCTCCCCTTCCTGTTCCTTTCAAACACAGTTTTTATATGGGCTTACCGTCTCCAAGATATGGTATAGATAACATGCTAATTGGCTAGAGATTGCTTCCTGAGTATGTGTTCATATGGTACTAGGATGTAGAAACCCATAAAGGAATGGCCAATTTACTTGGGCACTACTCTAAATGGGTTTGGGACGGGTTTGGGTATTTCTATAAAACCCATGATGTGGTGGGGCGGGTTTGGGTAATACTCGTGGGTAACCTAAACCCATCCTAAAATAATTTTTAAAATGAAAATAAAACCATAAAAAAAAAAATTCATCTGGAAGAGGACCACAAACATCAAAAATGAAAAACAAAGATTCTAAAACTCAAGGGTAATAAGCGGGTGACCATAAAACTCAAACTCAAGTATCAAAACCGTCAGAAAAGGAGAAAAAATAAAATCTGACAGGTTTATGGTCTGGGTAACCCATTACTTTTGTGGAGTGGGTATGGGTAATACCCATGATTTGTTAATGGGTATGGGATGGGTATTTGCCCACTGGCTCATTTGACCATCCCTACCCATAACCCACTAGGTTGCACTAATAAGCAATTGACCCAAAAAGAAGGAGAAGATTAATTTCCATGATTAATGCAGAGAGGATCAAAGGCACATTTTGGTAGAGTTTGCGGTATAATAAATAATTTTTTTGTTCAGATGCGTTTTCAGCCTTTAGATGATGGAATATCTAAGGACTGAAATTGTTTCTTAAAATTTGGTTTGACAGACTAACAAATCTAACATATATTTTATGACATAATCTCTCATATATTTCACCTCAATCAGTATAAAATAATGAAGTCACCTTGAGGAAGGATATCTTAATTGTTTTTCATGTAAAGGATACATATCAGTCTTAGTTTATGATAACTTGAGTAAAGATTTGTAGTCAAATAATCTATTATTGGCTCAAAGATCCTATTCTCAAAGTCAAAACAACAAACTTCAAACTTACTAGCAATAAGTTTGATGAACTTGAACCATACAATTATAAATTTTTTGAGTAGATGGGCTCAACTGACACTTACCTATGCAGTAGGATAAAAATAAAATGTATTTAAGCCATTAATTTTTACCAGATGAAGGTGCAGTACCTTGATACCAGTATTTGTTGCTTCACGTGAGGCTTCAAGCAGTGGATCAAACATAGGATTGAATGCTACAGTAAATGCACAGTCAACTATACATCCTGTAAAGTCAACAATGACCCACACATGGTAAGTTGGCCAAGCGTAATAGAGTTCACAAAGAGTTGACTTCTCAACAGGCATTAAAACACAGAATAAGTACAGGATGAATTACCGTCAACATGAGTCCCAAAATCCAACTTCATTACATCATCATACTGAAGCACTGTCTTGTCACCCGTATTTGGGGTCCAATGAGCAGCAACCCTGACAATAATGAGAGTAGTGAGCACAAATACAATTATGTGAAGAACAACGGAAGAAATTAAATTCACAGGTGACTAATTTAGTATTTACCAATTTAAAGAGCATCCTGTGGGGAAAGCAATGCCTGCTTCCAGACCATTCTCAGATATTAACCTACGGACTGTGTTCTCCAAAGTCTCACACAAATCAGTCATCAACATTCCAGGCCTTAAAATGCCTTTGATGTATTTCCGAACCTAATTACGAGTAAACAAAGCCTCCAGTTGATTTCCTCTCCCAGGTCATTCTATTTTAATTTAAGCAGCAATAAATTTACAAATTGAAACTGCACCTGGCGATGAACTTCAGCAGCTCGACGAACCGAATTATACATTGGTTTTTCAAGACGCTCCAACTCCCTCTTCTCTTCAGAGGTAGTCCTCCACAGGTTACTGAAACACAATACCAAATTTGAACTGCAATCTTGAAGAAATATACAAAGGAAAGGAAATGCACGAAGTAGCATAGATAACTTAGGCCTACGTTAATTAATAAGATGATATATCAAGACATCAAGAGCATATTCCGCTTCTCACAAAGTAATGCAAATTCTATGACTTTTTTTTTATAAGAAACATAATTGTATTAAGTAAAGCAAATTACAGTACAGCCATTGCAGACTAGTCCACCACAGATATACAAAAAAGCAAAATAAACATCTGAACAAAATGAAATATGAACATTATGAAAAGTGGACAATCTATACAAATAAGGAAACAAAATGAACAAGGGAGACTCCCCAACCCAGCTGCCCTCCCAAATCCTAACTCTTTCCCCATTCCCACAAAAAATTAGCAGTAGCAATAAAAACTGTCAAAACTTTGGAAATTTCTTTCCAAGGGCAGAAAATTGATCCCCTCACTACTGATGGCAGTAGAATAAAAATCTGAACCCCCAATTCAGATTCACATAACTCATAGTTGCTTCTGATGACAGCATGTCACAAAGAATTTCTTCGTAATAGAAATCTCTATATTTTCTCAACCAAACTACCAATTCTCAAACCACCTCTCTCTCTAACTTGAGAAACAACCTCCCACTTTATTAAATGCTCATTCTTTCCCTTACTCAACAGTCAAAACCAGCCCAGAAAAATTTCTCATTAAATTTTCCAGCTTCCTAGCCACTCTTCTTGGAATCTTGAACAAAGAAAGATAATAAGTCAAAAGAAAGATAATAAGTCGGCATGTCACCCAAGACTGATTGTACCACCTTTGCTTTATCAATCAGCCTACTTAAAACATCTACTACCAAGTAATCAAAAACAAAAAGGATAGTGAACCACCTTGTCTCAATCCCCTAGAAGTGCCAAATTTTCCCCCTGGTCTCCCATTGATCAAAATAGAAAAATTTACAGTTTTCAAACAATCCCCAATCTTCTATTCAGTCATATTCCCTTTCAAAGTCTATCATGAAAGCCAAACCCTCTTTCTTCTTTTTTCTTACCTCCACCACTTTATTTGCTACGAACTGCATCTAAATTTCCTTTGACAAGTGCTCCTTGATTGTTTGAAATTGAATTATATTTCTCCAAAATATAATCCAAAAATACCACTCTACACAGTCATATGCCTTTCCCAAAACCTATCTTGAAAACCCAACCCTAACCGGAGCTAAAATTTCCATTCACAAATGCTCCTTGATCATTTGATGTTGTTTAAGTTAGCACCTCCTTGCCCTTAAACACAACACCTTTGCAATCATATAATAAAACCTCAACAGCTAATGGATCCAAACTCCAAGGTCCCCAATACTGAATGACTCTACCATTTCTGGAATAAGGCAAATGTATGTCTGATTTTTTGCTGTTTATTACTCCATTTCTGTAAAAGTCCTCGACCTTTATCACATATCATCCTTCATATATCCTATTACATTATCCATCAAATATTCCAGCATAGTTGAAAAGGTTGTCATACAAAACCCATCATATCTGTGGATTTAAAAGCTACAATCAAATAAAGCTCTCGTCACTGCATTCTCTTCACACGGTCTTTCTGACCAGCCCACCTTGAAATCATTAATTGCATTCCACTCCAGACCATCAATACTCAGCCTCTCCAATCCATCACTCAAATAAAGCTTTCCAGAAAGCAGATTATACCCCTCTCAACTACAGTTTCATCTTCTACAACTTCACCACCTTCCACTTCCAATTTCTCTATCAGATTCCTTTAGTCTTCTACCATTTACCACCCTACGAAAAAGTCTACTATTGGTGTCCATGTAACTTAAATTCCACCGGATTGTGCACAGGAACAAAAAACCAATCCTTGAGAAGTTGAATCTTTCTCCCCAAATGCTACCCACTTATTATCTCTCAACTGCCGAAACTTTTTCTCTCTTTCAATATTACAATGTCTGCCCCATTTTTCACTGGAACCTTATTAATAACACTTATTTTCCTTTGACGTCCTAAGTACATTCCAATTATTGACTCCTACCCCCTGCTCTCCCAGCATCCCTACTACATAATTAATTCCAGACTTCAAATTTTCAATTCCCTCTTCCCTCTATTTCCTTTTACAACTCTTGCCTTTCCCCCTTTCTCTCCCATTCCCTTTTTCTGGCACTAGACAGATCCATTGTCGCCAAAAAACTTCCCAGTTTTCCCCCCAATTCCACGTTTTACAGGTCCTATTTCAATTCTGCTTCACCCTCCCCCAAATTCCTCTGCCTTTCAACAAACTCTTCTTCAGGATCCTTTTTATTGATGTGCCTTCTGCAAAACTTGGGTTACTTTTTGCCGCATGAGTGAGATTGCCTCTTGAACTAGTGAACTATTACAACCCCCTGCCAAAGTGCCTAAAACATTTAAGATAAGTGCTGTAAAATTGCAAGTAAAATAGCATTCACTCACTCGTCTTTGTACTGTTGAATTTCACCCTCAGGAAACTCCCCAGATGGGAATAGATCAATAATAGGAATAGATGGTGGATCAGTCTGCCCTCGGATAGATTGTGGATCAGTCTGCTCTGTCTGTGCTTTCTTTTTCCTGCATAGAAAGAAATTAGCAAACTTTCTAGTGAAAATGTTTAAACAAAAACAAAATAATAAAACCACAAAAATTTCCTTACTTGCTTTTATTTTTCTTCTTTTTTTTCTTTGTAACATCTGCCCAAAAAAGCCAAGAGTGAGAGAGAGAGGTGTGCAATTCAAAACTGCATACATCACATGAACAAATTGGAGTATAAAACATTACATTGTCCTGCTAAAGTTAATTTCACATTGTTTGGTTTACCAAAAATATTTTTTCTAATAATGTAGGCACCCCATAATGGAATTTATAACCTGGGAAGAGAACTATACCACCATATAGATTCTTAGAGACAGAACTAGTAAAGAGAAGTGTTGAGTTAAGTATCTTTAATACTTTGAACACATCAGAGTAGAAGTATAATGTTTTTCCTGTTTTTGCATGGCAAACTCCAAGTATAAAATTTACTGAGGAACTTCAACAGAGTCTCTTTTGACTGTCTGAATACATGTAGGATTTAAAAGCTTCATATTTATCTTGTCACCCATCGCATAGCTAAAGCTTTTTCCCTTGTTTGAATCTTTCCATGATAACGTTTTCTAGTAGCATTCAGTGCGTCCTTAGGCTTCTATGATTGCACAAAGCTCCATATGTACTCTCCTAAGTTTTTTGCAAACTGAAAGGATAACACTCTCCTAAGATGTTTGCACTCTCCTTGTTTGGCGAGCTGCTGTTGGGTAGGGTTGTTTTGGGTTTTTAGAGAGTTGTAGAATGTGATAAAGTTGCAAGCTTTGTTTTGTTTTATTCTTTTTGAAACAAAGGTTTTTGGTGTGGCTTTTGGTTTTTAGTTGCTGGTGATATGTTGTCCACTTTCCCTATTTCATGTACCATCCTGTTGTTTTAATAAATTCCGTTCCTTATCAAAAATAAAAGTATAAAACAACTCCCACTCTTTATGCAAGAGATTAAGCTAATGGCAACAGGAAAAAGAACAGTATTGAGGTACCCAAAAGAAAGCATGAAACTTGCCCATTAACGCTATGGAGAAAAGAGATAAGTAAGAGTAACATGGCAGTCATTTCAATATGAAAGTCTCACCTTTTTCATCATCTTCTTCGTTCTGTAAACTTGGAGATTGTTGAGCGGCGGCCTCCTCATTGCCGTTGCCATTTCTATGTTCTAAAGTCCCATTTGCTTCACATGGGATGTTTTCATTAGTGTTTTCCTCCGCCATCCTCAATCGCCTGTAAGCAGAATGCACAGCACTCATCAATCAAATATAATAACAATAAATAAATAAAACCTTCAAAATTTCAATTTTAAAACAAGATAATACAATTATTCTTGTTATTAATCTTAACATGTTATCCCAGGTTCCTTAGAGGTAGAAGGGATTAGAGAGGAACACAGGTTCACAGCAAGGGTAGTGAGCTGAGTTTATGGGCTTTAGAGGTAGCACCTGCAAAAGGGTTGTTGTCTTATGGTGTTTTGAATACACAGAGATGCCACTTTGGGTGGAACACCGAAACCCTAGATGCTGCTGATGATATTGTGGGAGGAAAAGAAAGGAAACGGTTGAAATTAGAGAAGAAGAAGAAGGCTTTTGTTTTCGGGGAGGGGGATCAAATGAATATCGGGGGCTGGGGCCAGTGCAGCTAGCGTTGGGTCAAAGCCCAATTTGTTTTTGTTTTTGTTTTTTTTTTAATTAATTTTTTTATGTAGGGAGGGATGGGAGGTTTGGTACTGTTATGACTTCAAAAAAAAAAATATCATGAATTGCTCATTTGAATACCTAATGAATTCACATATACTTGAATCATACATGTGAATGGAGAGTCATGTATGGTCTTGTCAAACCCTGAGTGAATTATTACTAAGATGTACATGTAAGTCATCTTGACATAATAATGTCATGGGCAAAATTGTGAGTGAATTATTATTTAGATATGTGATAATTGTATCATGTCAATTTATATTTCGAATCCAATTTGTTTATAATATATCCAACTTTACTTCATTTCACCCTTACTAACCACAAATATAAACACAACGCAATTTATATCATTTCATGATACGAAAGCACACACACAAAAACAAACCAAGATAATTAAACTCGAAATAAAAACATAAAACAATATATATGAACATGATACACAAAGACAAACATTTTCGACATCTTCATCGTTGATGGACGCGTCTTTCTTCCCAACGCCATAGGTGATCAACCATATCCTTCTTAAGTTTTTAGCAGGTCTCATGTGACCTAATCAACCTAGCTCGAGTAAGCCTAGCATCTAATAACATTGAATTAAAGGACCATCGTCTCTTGGGTTATCATATCATGCCACAAAATCAGGCAATTCTTGTCTCAACGTGGTCAACATCATCGTTCGATCCACCATCTTCATTGTATGGCCGCTTATTACCAATGATCATATTATGCAGAATAATGCACGTCTTTAGAATATAACCTAGATCATTTGCCTTACATCCTCTGGTAGAAGGACGCTTTATAATATTCTATTTGATATTCATAATCTCAAACGCCCACTCAGTATCATTCTGGTAGTCCTTTTGATATTTTTCAAATAGCTTTTAGGCCTCTCTCACCGGCGTCAATATAGTTTGGATAAGCGTGTCTCATTTTGGATAGATTCGGTCAATTAAGTAATATCTCATTGTGTAACTAGACCATTGACAGTATAGTTGACAATTAGATTGCGCATTTGTTTCCTATCATAAAAAATGTGCGAGCCATCCAATATATTAATGTCATTGTAGCTCCAAAGAAAACCAAAATTTGCCCGCTAAATCCATGTGTTGTAAATACTTTTTTTCTTATTATTTGGTGTGCTCTGTGTGTTTTAAATAAGATACTAGTAGTAATCACTCTCACAAAATTGTATAGTAGTTCTATGTACTTTCATTGATTAGTTTATGAGATCTCTTTCATGTTAAGATCTCTTTAGACTTTCATACCTTGCATTTATCATATTGAGATTTACAGTACTAAAACATCAAGATTAAAGTCGGGTTAGCAAGTTATTATCTTTAGAGTGTTTGCAAGAAAAACTCATGTCAAGTATACGTAATTGAAGAGCTACAATGGCGTGCATGTATGTTTACTTTCTAGAAGTGATCTAGTTGGTTAGTTTGATCGAGTCGCAGTTGTTACTTTTCTTGATTTATAGTGGATTGATTCATCTGGTTGAGGTTCCATGATGTTTCTAAGTAGAGGATTTTCAGAATCAACAAATATTGTGTTCTTTGATTGGTGTTTTGGTTTCTTAATTTGATTTGTCATCAATATTTTAATCTGCTACATATTTAATGAAGTTGTTAAATTTTTGCCCTTGATAACTTCTTGGGATTTGCATGAACTAGCGGACTGATTGCTAAGTATGATTTCACTGTGGTTTGTATGAGACATTAGTCACATTACTCTGTGGTTTCGAGGTGGTATTCACTTTGGCATTCAACTTCATTTATTTTATTTTTTTATAGAATTTTTTAATTTTGATCCCTAAATTTTTATTTTGTCCCAATTTGACATATAGTATGATTTCCGTCGAATAATATTCTATAGCTAATTGATGATATTCTGTAA
Source organism: Purshia tridentata (assembly GCA_003254885.1). Lineage (NCBI taxonomy): Eukaryota > Viridiplantae > Streptophyta > Magnoliopsida > Rosales > Rosaceae > Purshia > Purshia tridentata. Next base: position 37,139 of record QANT01007904.1, read on the forward strand.
TTTTGCAAGGACCATAATGATATTTTTGTAGCTCTAGTCTGTGAGAGGGCCACGTGGTTGGAGGCAATGCAAGGATGCGGATGGAGGTCTAGTACTGTCTAGTTCTCATTGGTCCGAAATCTATCCAAGAAACTTGCATGGATTTCATTATCTTACTTGGCTCTCTCAACGCCTCCCTTAAGATTCTTCTTCCTCTTCAACTCACTCACTTGTCCCACTGCGGTGATAAAACCAGCCAGAGTGTTGCATTGCAATTTGCGGAGACCCTCAAACATACCACCACCTCTCTGCTTGGTCTTAGTAACCAATCCAACTCTAGATCTAGACAGACACAGAGAGAGAGAGATGGCTGCAACAACTGGTGCAATGCTTAATGGGTTGAGCTCACCTTTCTTGTGTGGAGGCAAGAGAAGCCAGACCTTGTTATCTGATGGTTTTGGAGCCAGAGTTGGAGGTTCTGTCAATCAACCCAAGAGGTTCATTGTGGTGGCTGCTGTTCAAGCTAAGAAGAAGTCTTGGATCCCAGCTGTTAAAGGTGGTGGCAATTTCATCAACCCCGAATGGCTCGATGGCTCGTAAGTTCACACCCTCATACACACTTTGCTTCGATTTTCATATCAACCAAATAGAGATTAGTTGAAGTGAATTACTTTGTAACTTGTAGGCTTCCAGGTGACTACGGTTTTGACCCACTAGGACTAGGCAAGGACCCAGGGTTCCTCAAGTGGTACAGAGAGGCTGAGCTCATCCACGGGCGGTGGGCAATGGCTGCAGTGGTGGGCATCTTTGTAGGGCAGGCTTGGAGTGGTGTCCCATGGTTCGAAGCTGGAGCTGACCCTAGTGCAATAGCACCCTTCTCCTTTGGCTCCCTGCTTGGCACTCAGCTCTTGCTCATGGGTTGGGTGGAAAGCAAAAGATGGGTGGACTTCTACAACCCCGAGTCACAGTCCGTTGAGTGGGCCACACCGTGGTCAAAGACCTCGGAGAACTTCGCCAATGCCACCGGAGAGCAAGGCTACCCGGGCGGCAAGTTCTTCGACCCCTTGGGATTTGCTGGCTCCATCAAGGATGGGGTTTACATTCCCGACACCGAGAAGTTGGAGAGACTCAAGTTAGCTGAGATTAAGCATGCAAGGCTTGCTATGTTGGCTATGCTTACTTTCTACTTTGAAGCTGGACAAGGGAAGACACCCCTTGGTGCTCTTGGCTTGTAAAAAATTGCATTATGTAGATAAATTTCATTTTAGAGACAAGGGATTCACAAATTGAGTTCTGAGTTCCCCCCCCAACAGCACTTGGAATATAATTTTTTCCAACCAGCAGTGCGCTCTTTTTTCTGTGATAATGAAATTTACTAACTAGTTATGACTTAAATCCACATTAATGATTTACTATGTTTATCTTCTGAGTCGGGGACTTCTCTGGGGCAGAGATAAGTTGAGGGCTGGGTGCAGAAATAACACCACAACCACAGGATTTCACTAACACTGGAATCTTGTGGTGTGGTGCTATTTCTGCACCCAGTCCATAACTTGTCTCCATACTCCATACTGGAAAACTATCCTTTCTCAGTCTATATATATATATAGGATTTTTTTTTATCCAAAAAGAGAATATAAAACTGATACAAAAATAAAAATAAATAAAACGTAGCGCTATACTTTGTATTTCTCCTTCGAGACAAATTGAGAGAGAATATATCTACATATTCTAACCAAGTACTTTCAAGACAAATTGAGAGAATATATAACATGTTCTCGCTGCAGAGAACTTTGAATCTTGTCTTGAGAATCATAGCAGTAATTAAGCATAGGAAAAAAACAAGAGTAATCTTTAAACCACGGTTATATGCAATAACTTCTCCCACACAAAAAAGAGAAATACATTTGGGATTTGGGAACAAAACTACTGAAATAAAGATCACGAAGCATATTTTCTGTGATTAATTCACCTCAGATATATATAAATAAGAGTACTAAAATCAAATCAGTTGACTGACACTAGGCGTACACTGGAGGAGAGGATTTAAAAAAGAAAAAAGTAGGAAGTACAGGGAGATAAACAAAATTAACCAGTTGTAGTGATGAAATAACCAAAAATTTAAGATCAGTCACTACTACCCATAGCCATCAAAAACTCACCCTCACATACTACTTCACCTCCAACATATGCCTTGCCTTCCATCTTTGCTATTCCAAAGCGTTTCTGCAACTTGACAAGTGTCATTCTCATCACTAATGTGTCACCAGCAATCACTGGTTTCCGAAAGCGCACTTTGTCAATTCCAGCAAAAAAGAAACTGTCACGAGAGCCTCCCACTTCTGGTTGCAGCATAACCAATCCTCCAACCTGTGCCATCGCCTATATCCAACAATGCTGACATATGTCAGTACTAATCTCAACACAATAGGCAAGCGTTAAAGTAGAAATAACATCAAATTCTGCAAGATGCATTATCTTGTTAAAATTACAGGATGTGATTCTAGCAAACAGTGCATCCTAAAAACAATTATAACTCCTCACCAATAAAAAGAACGATTATAACTAAGGCTCAAAACATTTCTTTAGAAAAAAATTCATGATAACTGCCAGAACAGATTCATTATTTGTTTTGCAAATCAAAAGCTACAATGGATTGCACAATGAACTATAAAAAACTTGAATTTATAAAAATTTAAAACCTGACTAAGTACAACGATGTTCTGAAGTCTGATTCTCACAGTATTAATTTTTTTTATCTGTTATGCAGTATTTGTTAATACGGTCATTGTAAAATCTCATTAACTGTGGAGGTAGATGGATTCCAAATTTATTAATTTCGGATACTATTTATGAAGGTTATTTTACTAGCCCATGTAGTCAAACATATAACTAGGGCTGGGTCGGTTTGACCGAAAAACCGATAACCGTTCCGAAACCGGTACTACCGATACCGAGAAAACCGGAACCGGATAGAACCGAAACCGAGACAACCATAACCGGACCGAACCGGAGATGTCGGTTCGGTTTCGGTTCTCATAATCCAAAACCGTTGATTTACCGAACCGAACCGAATATTAAAATTTAATTTTCATATTTATATATTTATACACATTTGACATTTTAGATAATAAAACTAATATTAACTTAACTATAATTTAGATAATAAAATATATTTTATATATCAATTGAACCATATATTAGATAATAAATATATTTCATAATTATTATTTTTCAATTGAATCATATATTTATTTTATAAAAAAGGTGAATGATATATTCTTAATATCTTATACCTTATTTCAATTGAAGGTNCAGGTCATTACTTCAGTCTTTATTCATACTTTTTTCTCACCCTCAATTAATAAATGAATCAGTACTACCATTAAAGCATATGGCTTTCAAAAATTACAGGAATAGGTAATGCTATGAAACTATTTACAGCCACAATTCGACAATTTGACAATTCAACAAGGAAAACCAACTTAATTGGTAATAGAAACAAACAAAAAAAAAAAATTCTGTATTGGAAGACCACACGTTGTGGGACTCAGAAAGAATACTTTTCCAGACAAGGTTTAGTCTATTTAACAACATGACTACAGAATGATGCAGAACCAATGGGGACAATAGAAGAGGCTTTGCAGGACTCACAAGGAATACTTTTCAAGACAAGATTTATTTTAATTTATTTTAATTTAACAACACAAATAGAACGATGCAGAACCAATAAGAACAAATATGGGAGGAAGGGAGAAACGAAACGGAGGGGAAGAAGAACAAGCGGGATGGCTAGGTTTCAATATTACATGAATTCAAATCTGCTAGAAAACTTAGGTCATGGCCTATATATAAGGCCAGTTCAATTCAAATCCAAATTCCTTCAAAAACTCCAATCAAAATCAAGCCCTTAACCAAATCCTACAATCATGATCTTTATTTTCCACCAACCATTCACATCCATGACAACCATTTCCCACCCCTTCTAAGCCATCCCCTGAAAACGAAGTCTAGTAAAACAAATATAACTATTATTGTTCCTAATTTACATATAGAACCATCCAGTTTGATACTTCAATGAGCAATTAAGAATGCTTTTAATGAAACCAAATGTTCCTAATATTAACTACTACAACTTCAATCTAAAAATTTCAATATGTCTTCTAGTGAAAAACTTTACATTTCCTTTCAAATCCTCTCTTTCCAGGACTTTGCATTACAAGACGAAGCCCAATATCATCACCTAACAAAACATTATCAACTCTATGATATGATTTTCAATCTTCCCACAGACTTCAATTTTGAAAATCATGTCGAACAACAGTTTGGAGGTCTTGTTATGGAAAATCTGAATAGTCTGGGCATGCTGCACTTATTTTCAATTTATTTCACTCTTAACTCTGTAAATGTAGCAATAAAGAATAACACAAGGGAATAGGTTTTATCAATTTCATCAGATAAAAAGGGAATAACAGATCTCATTGAGGCTTCCACAGAAGTTATAGTGTCTTTCATCTCCATCATCATTTGTGCACATCATAGTAACTGATTACTTAGTGATAATGGCAAGCTAGAGCAGATATAAAAATCTTAACATGCACCTTCTAATTTGTAGCTTTGGAGGATAGTGCTTATAAAAAAGACGCAAATTTTCCAGAATACTTGGGAAAAGGGTTATTACCTCAACCATGAGAACACCAGGCATGATTGGCCTCTCAGGGAAATGTCCAGGAAAGAAATTATCATTAATCGTAACATTCTTGATTGCGACGGCTGAAACTCCAGCATTGTATTCAATCACTCTATCCACTAAGAGAAATGGAAACCTAAACCAACCAAAAGAAACAAACGGTACGTTAATATTCACATATAAATTAATTAAAAAAATAAAAAAAAAGTGTTAAATCTTTAAAAGTATGGCTCAAATGTATATATTGGGTAATAATTCATGTAACTATTTGAGATTAATATTGGGTAATTTTTCTTATTGTCATTATTCATTTCCACCTACTTTTCAGCAATCCACACAAAAGTTTAAGATTATCTGCAAGATGGGATTTTCCAGATTGATCTAATGAACACAAGAAAGCCAAATTTGGCACCAAATGCTGCAGACAAAGCCACTCACCGGTGAGGCAAAATTTCACGAATCTGATTGATATCCATCACAGTAGGAAATGCCTCATATCCTGCACACATGCAGTTACAAAATTGAAACAACTGGAAGAGGGAACAACGCAATTAAAACAAACCCATCATAGCAAAGAAAAAATCATACTCAATTCAATGGGGGTATCCTTGGGATCTTTTGCAGCGTCCGCGGAACAATGGGTAGTGAAAGGACTTGAATTCCGCTTAGCTTTGAATTTGGTCAAAATGGGGAGAGATCTGGTGCTCCCAAGAGAGATTCGAGAGGGAGATAAAGTAGTAGTTGGCCGATGACAGAGCTGTGACTGTGAACTGGGGGCAGGAGACAACAGAGAGTTGGAGAAAGTTGCCGTCGACATTGTGGAAACAAAGAGAGAAGAAGCGAGAAGAGTATAGGGACAGGTAAGCCTTAAGCAATGTATGTCTGTGACTATTCGTATTAAGCAGAGGGCATTTAAGAGGGTCGGGGGACGACACTAACGAGGCGGGTTGTGAGAAGCAGTTTGTTTCAATGGCGGAGGGTACAACGTTGGTTGCTTATTGTTGTTGTTGTTGCTGACTTGCTGGTGTTTTTGTTTTTGCTTTTGTTTTTCATATATTTTTTGGTTATTTTTCTAAGGCTTATTATAATCACAAATAAATTAATTAAAAAATTATAATTACATTTTAATCAATACACTTTCTGAAAAACATTTTATTTTAGGCAATATACCAACATTGAATTGGGCTTAGTGGCTAAAGTGAGATTTAATTTCAAAATCCATTGATGTTTAAAAATAAATAAATTTTATATTAACTATTATCTCATATTGAAATATTTTATTAATTTAAATGTAATTTTTTATTATTGCATACATACATCAACATTATTTTATTTCTGTAACATTATTATTTACTTAAAGTATCAAATGTATGGGTTGGTAAGCCAAAATTGATCGTTAGCCTCTCATGACCCACTTTACGGTTCATAATGTCTATAAAGGCTATGGGTGCATAACGTCTCTATAGGCTATGCTGGTTCATAACGTCTCTTTAGGCCATGCGATAATATTGATGAATGAATACCACCAGTCTTCACATTAAAAAGACCAGAAGAAGATTGATTTAGTCATTTAACAATACGAATGCAAAGGTCAAAATTAGCAGATAGTCTCCCTTGCTATGTTTTATTGAAACTGAACGGAGAGAAAAGAAGCAAAAATGACAAGACATGGACTACTCATAGTGATGGTCAAGCCTTTCACTTTACAATGCAATGCTTCGTGAAAGACTTTGAAGAGTGCAAATGCAATAGAAAGAAAAGGAAGTGATTAATACCAATTTTACAACATAAATACCCTAAATACAATCAGCAATGCCAGTAATGCAATTAGCCATACTCACTTGAAAGACCTTTTAAACAAGAACAAACCCACGACAAGCCTGGTATCGCGTTTTAGGTAGTCATTGACCACAACACAATCATGCATTAGAATTTTTCTCCTTTTCTCTTCCTTCTTTAATTCCTTCCCTCCACTTACCTTGAAAAGGTTGACTGGTTCTGAGCAGCTTTGTTGAGTGACTAAGAATAACCACTCCTACTCTCTGAGCAGAAATACCACAAATTCAGGAAATGGTAAAACATCCTAAGACCTTACATGGTCCCTGATAAACTGTTCCACCTGAGATATGTCACCAGTTAGACCAGAAGCTTCTGCAACTGTAACTTTGTTCTGGCACTGAAAGAATGAAAATGGTTCCCCAGGTACCCCAAGTGTAAAGTCATTTGCAATATCAGCCGTTGATATTGCGCTTCTTGATGCCCGCAATTTGTCACTGTAAGGAAGCGAGAAGACAAATATATCAGACAATTAAAAAAAACAATTAAATAGATGTATATATCATAAACAGAATGAACATAAATCACAAATATCCCATAATATCACAGAGCGTTCATCAGTGAGCTAATAGCAAGGGGCCACTTAAAAAAAAAATCACTGAAAGAACTTGTGATAATGAATGGGTCATAAATTACAAATTGAAAATCACAGTAACTGTTAACCTACAGCAACATATTTACAGAGGACACTGGTGTTATCAGAAAAAAATATATGCCCGGTGAATCAGGAATATAGAGAAAATAATTATCAAGTGCATATATAACTAACAATATAATCTCATTAAATGCCTCAGGAAAAACTTGCAGTAATAGTTACAAGAATTCAAAGTCATACATTTCCTTCTCCAATTGTTTTCGAATGAATTCCTTGCTATGTGCCGTCACTTTGTCTGTCTTGTTGCAAAGAATAAGAACTGGAATTTTCTTCTTCACCACAGTCGCCTTAGTCAAAACATCATACAGATACCTACCACAAATAAAGTATCAAAGGTCATAGACTTTATGGTGACAATCTTATCTGTGATGCAAGTATGCATGTGAAATTACATCCCAAATTTAGGGTCCCACATTTGTTTCTGCCATTTTATCACTTGGAGTTGCTGGGATGGAGCACTGAGGCTGGCACCCTTTACCAGCAGGTGGCAAAAATGGCTATATGTATGGAATGGTCAGTTTTGGTTATCATATTGTAGTTTATACTGAAAGGGTGAAAATTCTTACTCTGACGCAGAACGGCAGTTTGGTAAGAACTCCAAAGCATCCACCACAAATACTATACCAGCTGCTTGCGGCAGGAACTCATCTAGTTTGAGTCTAAGGCGAGAATGCCCAGGGACATCAACAAGATGAATAGGATTTACCTTTCTATTCTGTCAACAAAAAATGCAATAGATAAGTGAGGTCTGCGTCATCAAAAAAGGGTTGAGTATGAATGTATGATTAAATCTGTCAAGGAGAATCAACCAAAAAAATAGTAAAAAAGAAAGGGAAGAAAATGCTTGTGGATACTGTCTTGTTATATGAATTGTCATGTTTAACAATACAAGCAATAATTAGTCAAACATGATTATTCATGTATGAGCACAAGAAGCAGAAATACCTTTGATTTTTCAGAATGGAGCACAAAAATGCCCTCATTTGGTTCCATCGATGTGACAGTACCTTGATGAGAAGGGCCATCCCGAAGCTGGCATGTGCATGAAATCAAGTCACAAAAGTTGGTATGGCATAAATAGATCATAAAAGAAACCCAAAACAGGAAAAAAGAAAAAGGAAAAGGGAAAGACATAAATAAAAGGCATTCAAAATTTCTCCCCAAATGTTGATTATTTTCCACACATTAATTGGTATCTTATCACAAACAGGCATAAAGTTTTTTATAATGTTGATTATGCGTTACAACATAAGCATAGGACCAATATAGTATTTTAAAACAAATTACTGTCTTACAAAATTGAGTAATAAGATGGAACCCATATGCAAAAACAATTAGAAGAAAGATAGCACAAATTTAACTTCTTAATTCTCCCAAAAAAATAACAGCAGACAGTCATATGGTCTTGATGTACTTTGCATTACAAATCATGAACAAAATATGGCATTAGTAGCTCTAATGAGTGATTTTGAAAACTCCTTTACAATCCAGTAAAATCCCAATTGGGGACACCCTCCTTACAAAATTGGGTCAATATTTTTTTGTTTTGACCCAAAAATTGGGTCAATTGGAGAGTATTTTCATATGAGCAAAACAAAAACATACACATTGAATTATATAACAATGTTTGAGATGGTTCAAAACTAAAGCATAATAATGGTTAAGAAGAACAAAACCCAACAAGGCCAGTGCTTACTTGATAGAAAAGAACAGTCTTTCCACTCCCACTTAGCCCACTAAGCAGTATCGTATTACCTTTCTGGCGTTTAAACAACCTAACTACAACACAAAAGATAGAAAAGCAAATACATCATAATGAATTTAAAGTAGGAAAATTAAATTAAATTAAAATAAAATATAAATTTTAGGGGTACATACCCAATAAGAGTACAAACGATGTGAATAGCAAGACGGTGATAGCTGCATAGATCTGAGTCGGTGGAATCTGATCAATGTATTCAAGCGCTTGAGACGACCATTGCTCTGCCTGTTTCTTCCATTGTTCTAAGTCTAATCCCTCCATTTTTTCTTTGCGATTTAGCTTTCGAGTTTCGGTTGCTGGGAATATTCTTGGCCTCTGCACTGAATGGAGCTCAATTAGGGCAAAATTACTTCCTCGAAAGACCTAAAATCCCAATTGAATGATTGGTTCGTTTCTCTTCCTCGGAAGTACGGTACGTTCCGAAACGGGTATTCTACAAGTTCTAATCGTAGCCGTTGATACAAAGACAACGACGAAGATTGTAAAATGGCCTATTTCAGTTTTTTATAGTTATAAATTGTTGCAATTTAAAAACAAATTTAACATTTACATTTATTAATTTTTTAAATTTATTATGTTTTTTGTCATATATCTTACATTACAAGTTACGAGTTACGACTTAGTTTCAATTTCAATAAATTTATTTTACAAACTGTTATTGATTCAACGTCAAATTTAACATATTAATTGACAAATATATTGTATGCAAAGTATAAGACAAAAATCAAAACAATAAAAAATTACAGTAATCCAAGTAGAACTTAGCCAATTTATAAGGATCAAAAATGAAATTTAGTAAGGTATATTGTATATGAATTTTAAAAGACTTTTATGGAGTTTAAAAGTCATGTGGTATTTAATTAAGACTTTTAAAGACTTTAAAAAAATTCATAAAAATCTATATGTATTCAATTAAGAATGTTAAGGAGTCTATAAAAGTCATATGGTATTCAATTAAGACTTTTAATGACTTTTAAAAAGTCCATACAAATCTATGTGTATTCAAAAAGTCATAGACTTTTATAGATTTCATTTAATGATGGATTTCTAAAGACTTTGGAAGACTTTTATATGTATTTCAAAGTCATTAGAAATCCGACCTATTCTCTGCAGATTTATAAAGATTTCTATAAACTCTGTAAAACTCTGTAGAACTCTATGAAAATCTATAAATTCTGCAAAAGTCTGCAACTTGAAAAAAGTCTATAAAAGTCTTTATAAATCTATATACACTACACCCCCTAGTCTTGCAAAAACGAGGCATGTTTAGCTTTTTGCGCATAAGAAATTTTGGGCATGAACACAAATTGAGGCTCTTTTTTTTATAAGTGTTTTTTAAGGGAAAATTTTAGCTAGAGAGCACCAATTATACCCCGTACTGCATCTGAGGATATGAATTTCATTTATTTGTCAACTAATGACTTATTACTTTTATTTTGTGTTAAATAAGAACTTTCCGTCAGCACAATTATAAATTTTGTCTAAAATTGGTTACGCACATACCAATTTTCAGAGACAAAATTGTCTCCTTGTCTAAAAAATAATTATATTAAAAAACTAAAATAATTATAATAAAATTAAACAAATAAAACCAAAAGAGTTATAGAAAAAAGTTAATTACAATTATATACCTTAACTATACATTACTTTTCAACTTGGTACCTCAAGTTTAAAAAGTTGTATTTGAGTATCTCAACTACGAAATCTCACCAACTAAGTACCTCTGTTAGTCCTTCTGTCAAAAAAATTATTAAGTGCTGACGTGACACACACAAGCCCTACTATTTAGCTTTAAAAAATAAATAAAAAATAAATCAACTCTTTCATAACTGTTTTCAACTTACCCAAACTATAAACACTTGCAATCTAGTGCCTACCTAGCCCTTATTCAAACCCTTCGTGCCTCTTTCTAACACTTTTATGGCATCACTTTTTTAACCTAAATGGTGGGACATGCGTGCGCTAAATGGTGAGAGTGTGTATTTCCGAAATATGCAGAACATATCGTTGATTTTGGCGAAATATCGGGGATAGGGGTGAAGATTTTGCTTCACCCCTCTATTGGTATCGACTAGTCTAAAATCCGACATTTCGGAATGTCGGTGGATATTTTAAACACAACACAACACAACGCCATTGTACGTATGAGATCTTGGTGCGACCACTAAAGCGAATCACTGGCTATTTGTTGGAATTCCAGTACCCAACCCAAGACCTTCAGTCATTGCCGTCTCCTTTAAGGTTCGTGTACATTTGTTTAATTTGGCTTCCGATTGCATCAGATTTTGTGAATGAGAAATGCCTGCAATCTGTTAGTAAAATTCCCTCACTGACCGATACCATCAAATTTTTTTCTCTTATTTTGGAATTATTCATTACCTGGGTTTTGGTTGTAGATGTCAATATCAATGGTTTCTGGGGCTTTCTCAATTCTGCATTTTGCACCATTTCTTTGATTTGTTCTTTTTCTTTACTAGGGGAACCGAATACAATAGCCTCTTGATTCTTTTGCGATCTATAAGATTGGTTAAGCAAATGGATTATTATTAGTAAAATAATTATAAAGGTTTTGGCTCTTGGGATATATATAAAAGTACTTTATATATTGAAAATGAATTTGGAAGTGAGTTACTTGATTTTTTTGTATTTTTTATCATGTTACTTTTTCTGTGTTGTTGTGATGTTTATGATGTTTATTCATTTACTTTTCCTTTTTCTCTTTCAGATTCCATCAGCATATCTAAACATTTGGTTTGAAATACTTCTGAAGCTGGTGCTTTCCTTATCTGAACCACTTGTTATTGAAAAGTGATCTGTTAAAAGTCAGCTCATATAAGGACATCAGACATTGTTGCTATAACTGTCCCTAAAGGTGAAGCTTGAGGATGATAGAATTTCCAAACCGTTACTTAATCGTCATATTGACCTTTGTCTGCACGTCTGTTTGCTATATAGAACGCGTCGGGTTTTCAATTGCATATACTGTAGCTGCTGATGCTGCTGGGGTAAATCAATCAAGTAAAGGCACGATTCTTTCTGCATTCTATTATGGCTATGCTTGTTCACAGGTACCTGGAGGCTGGGCTGCTCAGAAAATTGGGGGAAGGAAGATACTTCTCCTTTCGTTTGTGATATGGTCAGCCACTTGTGCATTAGTCCCTCTGGACCCCAATCGAGTATTTGTCTTGGTCATTGCTCGGTTGCTTGTTGGTGTTGCACAAGGTTTCATCTTCCCCTCAATCCACACAGTTCTAGCACAGTGGGTTCCACCGCATGAAAGATCCAGATCTGTTTCTCTTATGACATCTGGTATGTACCTAGGTGCAGCTGCAGGAATGCTTGTCCTTCCAAGCCTTGTAAAGTATAGAGGACCCCAATCTGTATTTCTTGCTGAGGCAGCATTAGGTGCCATGTGGTCTTTGGTATGGTTTAAGTATGCCAGTGACCCGCCTCACTCTGAACATGCAAAAGCCACTGCTGCTGGTTTTGGAGAATCTTTGTTGCCGATCAAAGGAAGCCAAAAGTTGAAACTAGAGAATGGAGGAAGTTCCATCAGAACAACCAAAATCCCATGGAAGAGAATTTTACTCAGTTTGCCAGTTTGGGCAATCGTAGTTAATAATTTCACATTTCATTATGCTTTATATGTGTTGATGAACTGGCTGCCGACATACTTTGAACTGGGCCTCCAGCTTAGCCTTCAGGAAATGGGTTCTTCTAAGATGTTGCCTTATCTCAACATGTTTATTTTTTCAAATATAGGTGGGGTAGTTGCCGACCACTTAGTCACCAAGAGAATCATGTCTGTGACTAAAACCCGGAAGTTCTTGAACACCATTGGATTCATGGTTGCTTCGCTTTCATTGATGTTGATTCCCATCTTCAGAACTTCTATTGGGGCTGTCCTATGCTCTTCTGTGGCTCTGGGTTTCTTGGCACTTGGGAGAGCTGGTTTCGCAGTGAATCACATGGATATTGCCCCGAGATATGCAGGCATTGTGATGGGAGTTTCTAACACTGCCGGTACCCTAGCTGGAATTATTGGAGTTGATCTGACCGGCAAGATTCTTGAAGCTGCAAAAACTGCTGATTCCAGTATTTCAAGTCCAGAAAGCTGGAGAATGGTGTTTTTCATTCCGGGTTTGCTCTGCATTTTTAGTACTATTGTATTTTTACAATTCTCAACAGGGGAGAGAATTTTTTACTGAGGTAGGCCTTTGCATGCAAATCTCTCATAGCTCCTCAACATGTGCTTGGATTTACAAGGTACAATTGCTTGTGCAGTGAGCCTGCTGATGTAGGGTAGCTTGTAGCATATGATTCTTGCATGGAAAAGGTTATGAACTTATAGAGCCCTTAAAAGATTTGTAGACGACAGAAGTACCAGGTCATCTGTGGAGATTGCCATGTATGCTATTAATTGAGCTCTCTGATTGCTTCCAGCATATAGTTTTTGTGTAGGAAGGATATATGAAATTAAAGAGCCCGTAAACAATGAGTGGTCAGCCTAGGGTATTTACTGACTTTGTGTTCCATCTCTTTACCAGTTTTCATCTGGTTAATGACATGTTGCTTATTTGTTGAATTTGTTTTCCGTCTATTTACTTCATCTGGTTTCTGTCTGGTTAATGAATTGTTGCTTCTTAGTGAAATGTTCAGTTGTAATTGACTAACATTAAAATAAAGTAATTAGTAATGGTGCAATAAACTGTGGTCCCCTGGACCTTAATAAGTGTAAGACCCTTGTGTGTTTTTCGGAGAATAAAAAACCTGGTGGGGTTAAACCTTTTTTATTTTGACTGGTGGTGGAGGCTGAGAAAAGAAAAGGATGAAAAATTGAAAATGGAAAGGGTAAAAGTGAAGTTGTAAGTTGCTGAGGTGGCTGCAAAGGTCATGTAGCCCGCAGCTCTGGTTATTGATCATATAATATATACTATAATTTATAGACATGATCAAGTATTTTGCTTTTGATTTTGTTTTTTTGTTTAAATTCATTTTGTGTGATTTTACTCATAATCATGGACTTTGAAGGGATGTCTGCCACTAGCAGCTGAATAAGAAGAAACAAATTTATATTAACAGTTGAAGATTATGCTTTTATAAGTTCATTAGCAGCTGAAATGTGGCATCAAACTTTGTATTCTGTATGTACCAGAGTTTTGGTGCTAATTTTTCAGTATAGGTTGACATAAAGAAAAATATAGAAATGTAAGATGAAAATGAAGACATAAATTGAAAAGTGGGGTGATGTAATTATCATATTATCATTAATTTTTTAAGGCCATATTATTCGCACTCTCCTTGGAGTTTTAGGAGTGCAAATAACACAGGACCCTTTTTTAAGAGTATTTTTGTCACTCTCATTCATTCATTCTTTCTTTCTATCCTCTCCTTATATCACAACCATGTTTTCTTCTTTCCACTTCTACTCCAAGAATGCATTGGTCATCACTTATCAACAATCTTTGTTGGTTCACAAATGAATCCACCAGCAAAAGTAGCATCCCCTGACTGTGTTGATATGGAAAGCTTCTGAAAGTTTTTTTATGCAGACTAATAAAACAAAGCAAACGAGTATTGCACAAAAGTTTAACCCATTTCCTTCATGTGAGCAACTGGAAACTGTAGTTTTGTGGTTAAGAAGAAAATTATTGTCAGAAGGCTTATAACTAATTGTAAACTCACTTCTTGCAAATGTATCTATCGAATGGGAACTAACATGGACGACGTACCTGAATCAAGGCCCAACAATTTACCTTAAAGAGATCGTATATTTTCACAAGAAAATGTTGGTTGTGTTTTGCAGATCGAGTTGTATTTGGTCATAGCCCTCCATGAGGTAGATTGGATTAACATACTGTAATCAGATTTAGTCTAAGGTTCATCCCTGCAAAAATTAAGATCAACCCAAAGTACCAAACACAAGAAAAATCTTACAAAATTGAACAAGAGCTGAGAGATGAGATCGATGAGGATGCTATATATTGCAAAGGCTGACTGATGGAGGAAGGCTGATGTTTTATTGATTGATATTGGATTATTGGGTATCGGTTTGAAAATCCAAATGCTTTGAAGTTGGTGTCAAGAACTAGAGCGAGTGTTGGGTCAACCCCAATTGGTGCTCTGAGGCCTTACTGTCTTCAAGTCTGCTGACTGTTGTGCTAGGGTTTCAGCAATTGATCGAGTTCAACCCTTACTTGGCAACCAGAAAATATATATAAGTTAATACAAGCCATGCATGAACAGGCAATAAGTTGATCATAACGTACATATGCATGAAAATTTTAAGGCCAGGCAGAGCCCGACCAAAGTTGTCAAGCTTTGAAAATTGTCTTAGCTATTAGCATACGATTTTTCCTTTTTTGTTTTTGAACAAAAAGGAAGAAGTCTAACAATCTTTTATAACCTGCTCTTTAATAAGGATCACCAAAACCATTCAAAACCATTTAGAGTTATTGGTCGGGTTAGTACATGCATTCATTCTTCTTGATAAGGACTCAATTAACCACTATACACGTTTCTATGATGGCAGGGAAAACAATAGTTTAGTAGATTTGAGTTTTGGGTGAAAAACTATACTCACTTTACGAAAGAGAGAAAATTATAAAAAAAGAAAGGTGAGTGAGATTGGATAATAAGTTTTGGCGGGTGAGAAAAGTGTATCTATCTATCGATACTATTAAAAAGTTAGAAGAGCCCTTGGGTGTTGGACTTTAGAGGATGGATGGAATAAAAGTTAGAATTAGGCTAAATTCAATTTTCGATTCCCTCTTATGTAATCAAAAAAAAAAAAACCGACATGCCGGCGACAACGAGTTGTATGGTTGGGTGCAGGGGGCAGGTTGATTCGGGTCTTGGGGTTTAGCTGCAAGGGGTGGGTTGGGTCTTGAGGTTGTTTTTAATTTTAATTTTAATTTTAATTTTCATGTGTAGGTGAGGGCATTAGGGAATATTGGAGTGTTAGAAATTTTAAAATTAAAAAGTTAAAAGGATATGTGATGATTGATGAGTAAAAGGTGTGTTGTGAGTAAAATGAGTGTAGTGAAAAGGTAGGGAGTGTTCAACTAGTAGCCAGTTTGAGAAAGTGCAATGAAATGCTACATTAATGTCCAGAGAAGAACCGACAACCTCTAGGGAGTGGTGATGGAAAGAGGGG